>QLNU02014390.1:0-10920 GCA_006491805.2 Dysdera silvatica | reverse complement strand
AATGAAATGAAATGAAATGAAATGAATGAATGAATGAATGAATGAATGAATGAATGAAATGAA
Source organism: Dysdera silvatica (assembly GCA_006491805.2). NCBI lineage: Eukaryota > Metazoa > Arthropoda > Arachnida > Araneae > Dysderidae > Dysdera > Dysdera silvatica. Next base: position 10,857 of record QLNU02014390.1, on the reverse strand, counting down.
ATGAAATGAAATGAAATGAATGAATGAATGAATGAATGAATGAATGAATGAAATGAAATGAAATGAAATGAAATGAATGAATGAATGAATGAATGAATGAATGAATGAAATGAAATGAAATGAAATGAAATGAATGAATGAATGAATGAATGAATGAATGAATGAAATGAAATGAAATGAAATGAAATGAATGAATGAATGAATGAATGAATGAATGAATGAAATGAAATGAAATGAAATGAAATGAATGAATGAATGAATGAATGAATGAATGAATGAAATGAAATGAAATGAAATGAAATGAATGAATGAATGAATGAATGAATGAATGAATGAAATGAAATGAAATGAAATGAAATGAATGAATGAATGAATGAATGAATGAATGAATGAAATGAAATGAAATGAATGAATGAATGAATGAAATGAAATGAATGAATTGAAATGAATGAATGAAATGAATGAATGAAATGAATGAATGAATGAATGAATGAATGAATGAATGAAATGAAATGAATGAATGAATGAATGAATGAATGAATGAATGAATGAATGAATGAATGAAATGAATGAATGAAATGAATGAATGAAATGAATGAATGAATGAATGAATGAATGAATGAATGAATGAATGAATGAATGAATGAATGAATATGAATGAATGAATGAATGAATGAATGAATGAATGAATGAATGAATGAATGAATGAATGAATGAAATGAATGAATGAATGAATGAATGAATGAATGAATGAATGAATGAATGAATGAATGAATGAATGAATGAATGAATGAATGAATGAATGAATGAATGAATGAATGATATGAATGAATGAATGAATGAATGAATGATGAATGAATGAATGAATGAATGAATGAATGAATGAATGAATGATGAATGAATGAATGAATGAATGAATGAAAGAATGAATGAAGGAAGGAAGGAAGGAAGGAAGGAAGGAAGGAAGGAAGGAAGGAAAGAAAAAGAGTGGCAAGCCAAACGAACCTAGGCCAAATAGACCCATTATACCTCTCCATATAAAATAGAAACTAGCAAAAAATCCCTGTTGCCTTACACAAGGTAAGGCAGTCGGTTAAACGTAGATCACTGAATTCTTTATGCAGTATGTCCAGAGCACCGAAGATTCGGAACCTAAGTTCCGTAAAGGCAACACATTCACTAAGAACGTGCTCCACTGTTTCAGCAGTTGTTTGCATATATGATCATCAACAACTTTGATGTTGAAAGAGTTAATAAACAACAAATTATAAGGAGTATAAACTTACTATTTTTTTCATTTTTCTAAATAAGCATCATCTTTTATGGCATATTTATCCCATCTTTTTACAAAATTGTCAAATCCCTGAGAAAAGAAGATTTGTGATTATCCCCGACATAACCAAATTTTCAACCTCCGAATTCAGATCCAGAAAACCTGGGGAATCTATGTCCACGTAGAGCATCTTTAGGGTGGGTAAACAGAAAAAAATCACATGGAGATAGGTCAGGACCATAGGTAGGATGTGTTAAAGGTTCCCAACAAAATTTTCTTAATGTTTCCATAGTACGTTTGGCTGTGTGGGGACGAGCACTGTCATGATAGAAAACGACAACATGTTTCAACTTTCCAGGTCTTTTACGACGTACAATTTTACGTACTGGACCTTTAAGCAGGTTGGAGTAGTTTTATGAGTAGTATTCTGAATTTATTGTACGTTTTTCTTCCAAAAAATCAATGTATGTTATTCCATTTGAGTCCCAAAAAAAAGTTGATAAAACCTTTCCGGCAGGAGGTTGAAGGTTGAAGCTTGCTCCTAGCGCTCGGCGTAGCAAATGCTTACATGTCCCGATTTAAATTTATCGTGCTATAAATAAAGTACAAATCTACTCATACATTCAGTACCATACTGTACTTGTAAACATGGCAAAATTTTGTTAGCTTTTACGCCTACTTTGGTTAGAAATTTTGCCATGGAACGTTTCTCAATGTTTGACAGGCCTCCTATAGTCGCCGCCATTTGTTTTTATTTATTGCGCATGCGCCGTAAATATCAGGAAGGCTCCAATTTGCCACGGTGTTGCCAAATGTTTACTCTATAAGTTTATTCAATGATTTAAATTTATTTTTTTACATATCTTTATAGGTTTTTTCCTAGAACATTTTTACCCACGTACGTACATTTACGTATTACAATTGTATCTTCAGACCAAAGTCAATCCCTCAAAGCAAAAAAAAAAGAAAAAATTTCAATTACTTACAACATTTAGGACGTAAGTATGCCATAAATGAGATTTTTTTCAGTATTCACCACCATAGCTGCCAAAAAACAGGAACCCACACAATAGTGTGGGTGAGGACTTTATTCTCAAATATATAAGTAATAAAAGAATTACAAATTAAAAACCAGACCCACACAATTATGTGCATATGGTCTGAAAGAGATAAAAAAATATATAATTAAGTGTATATTTATGTATTACACACGTAACTATAGTTAGGATGTAATTCTTAATCCCATGAGCTAAACGATAATGCATCAAAGTGCTTACTAAAATAGCTTTGGAATTTCAAAGGAAAAGAAGCAGCAACATTATTAAACACAATTTTTAATAGCAATTAAGAATAACATGAATTATCTGACATTATTTTTATCTAGTCCTCCTTTCTCCTTTTTTAACTACTTTCTGATGTCCAAAATAAATTATAATTTTTTAGAACGTGCGCCACCTAGCGGTGAACTAATTTCATGGACGGTAAAACTGCAGCCTTTTAAAATTAACCAGTTGCATGAAAACGAAAAGTATGTCGCGTTGTGTCTGTAATTTGGTTACATAAGGTCTTCTTGTTCACATAACTCGTGTAGCCACAAAATCACTTTAGTTATGCGAGATTCGCTTGAAAATCGATGAAGGCAGACGATTGGAAATAATCGAATATTTTGGAAGTGGAAACCAGAAACTTTATCTCAGGAAAATTTCCAAATGGCAACACTCTCCAGTTTCACCTGCTAACTGGAAACTTCGCATCATTAAAAGGCTCTGTTCCAACTGTGCCATCAGTCGCAGGGGAAAATGACTCTTTAAGGAAGGGAAAACCTAAGCTCCGTGATCACACTTTTCCCTCCTTATTTCCTTTCTCCGGGACAAATAAGAGAAGAAAATTTCGAGAAAAAAGTGCGGACGGCATCATTTAGTGCAGGAATTTACATTTAGTGCATAATTTGTAAGGAGAGCGTGGGCAACAGTCGATGGAGGTTTCTGAGCGCGGATTCGAATTTCGAGAAAACGGGATACCTTATCCGTCGCAGAAGATGTTCGCAAATGGGAGTCGATGATGCCGAAAATAAGTAGAAGGATTGTCTTTAAACGGGGTGTCGCCTTCCTGTAATTTTCAGGATATTTGAGACTATTTTTCGAAATAGAAGTAGCTAATCTGTATAAGCTTAAAATTATTAATTTCCTCAGATAGTGTTTACAAAAGAGGGAAATAGGTAGGGGGGGAAAACGAGTGGCTGGATCCATTTACGCAATACTAAATTGCGATGGAACTCTATATATTCCCTCAATTCTTACAAGAGGGATTTTTTGCTTGCTAATGACACTATAATATAGTTTAAAAAATATATAGACAATATGTTTAAATTAATTTCCCCCATTTCGAATTACGAAAGGCTATGGTTATTAGAGGATATATAGATCATGTTCTATTTTTCTTACTTTCACCTCCTCCCCTCGCCCTCCACGGTACACGCGCTTAATATTGTGGACTTCAGAACTGGTATCGCCCTAATTTTTCTTCATATGATGTAAAATATGACTGTACTGACAATTGCTATGAAGTTGTTTTCATGTGATATATATATATATATATATATATATATATATATATATATATATATATATATATATATATATATATATATATATATATATATATATATATATATATATATATCAACTGAAAACACAGAAAACGCCCGTACTACAAATAGGAGCCAGAGACCGTGCATGAGAACGAAACACACAAGCTTTACTGGGATAGAGCAATCATAACAGACAAGACAGTCCCACATAACCGTCCTGACATAACCCTCGTCGATAAATCGAATAAGACCACGTACTTAATCGACATAGCAGTACCCAACACCAATAACATACAGACAACCTACACAACGAAAATCACCAAGTACCAAGATCTCAGACATGAAGTACGAGATATATGGGGTATGGAAAAGATCTTCATCATCCCGTTAGTCATCTCAGCAACAGGGATAGTACCAAAAACGCTTGCGACGAATTTGGAGATACTCAACATTGACCCAAACACCTACATTGAAATACAAAAAGCCACAATCCTAAACACGTGTCACATTGTCAGGAAGTTTCTAGACATGGCACATTAAGAAGTGATGTAAAAAGAGGCTTGGGAACATGGCGCTCTGCCCGTCCCAAAGCCTGTTTCCGCCAAGAATGGGCGAGGAAAACTTTTTTTTTATATATATATATATATATATATATGGCCTGCAAAAGGGTTGCTGGTATCTAACTGGAAGGAGACCCACACGCTGAACGTATGTGACGATGTGTGGAACCGGCCAGGCCAGTAACCTAGTGTCCTACCCCGCCTTCAAGTGGTGCAGGCTGAGCTTTCTATTTATGTGGCAAATTAATATTTGCTGCACGGATAGAAAGGCGGAAGGGGAGGGCTAATTCACCAACCCGTTTAGCCAGCGTGGTGAAATTATGGCTAATTCCTCCATTATGTTGACACACCAGAAACCATGGCCCCTAGTCTCAGGATTTCAATGCAAGAATTGGACAACAGGAACAAGGAGAGACATCGGTTGGTAAATACGGATATGGGGAAAGGAATGAACGTGGCGATCAACTCATCGAATTTGCAGAAGCTGAAAATCTTAGCATCATGAATTCATTTTTTAAGAAGAAACCGCAAAGAAAATGGACATGGAAACACCCAAATGGGGGAACTAGTGAAATTGACTATATCCTGGCAAACAAGAAATCAATTATTGAAGATTGCAGCGTACTGAACAGATTTAATACTGGAAGTGATCATCGAATGGTGAGATGTAAAGTGCACTTAAATACTAAATTAGAACGACAGAAGCTCATTAGGAAACAAGTAAGTAAGAGGGTGGATCTAATGAAACTGAAAGTAAATACCGAGGCATTCAAGTTGGAATTAAAAAATCGCTTTTCTGCACTGGAAGGACTTATTGAAGAAATTGATATCTCAGAAGCAAATGAAAACATTGTTAAGACAATAGTTGAAACTGCTGGGGAAATTGGTGGTGTAACCTGTAAAAAGCACAATAGCAAATTATCTGAGAAGACGAAACAGCTCATGAAAAGGCGAAGAGATATGAAGGTGGACAATCAAAATACCAGTTCCAGGATTGAGTACATAGAACTTTGTAAAACTCTGCGCAAAAGCATGAAAGAAGATATAAGAAAATTCAACTGTGAGCTAGTAAGGAAAGCCATTGAAAGCAACAAGAGCCTTAGGGTTGTTAAAGGAAGTTTATCTGTTGGGAAGAAACACATCATTGCATTAAAAGGAGAGGATGGCACCGTAACAAGAAATAGGGAAGAAATACTTAGAAGAGTTGAAGAATTCTACAAAAATCTATACGAAAGTAACAGTGGATTAAACGAAGACATTGAAATAGTCGAAGGAACAGCTCCTAAAATCTTAAAAGAAGAAGTTTCATTTGCAATAAAAAATATGAAGAAAGGAAGAGCCCCTGGTGATGATGGTATTACATTAGATATCCTAAAAGAAGCTGGAGAATATGTAGAAGACATACTTGCAAAATTCTTTACCAAATGTCTTAACAGCGGTAACATACCAAACCAATGGGATTCTGCAACAGTAATTCTTTTGCATAAAAAAGGTGATAAAGAGGATTTGAAAAATTACCGACCAATTAGCTTGTTACCTGCTATTTATAAAATCTTCACAAAAGTGCTAACACATCGCCTGCAGAAAAAATTAGATGCAGCTCAACCAAGAGAACAAGCTGGATTTCGAAGTGGATTCAGTACAGTGGACCATATTCAAGTATTAAGAGAATTAATTGAAAGAACACATGAATATGAACTTCCATTGTGTGTTGCATTTATTGACTATGAGAAGGCCTTTGACTCTATTAAAACATCAGCAGTCATCAACTCTTTAAGATCAACAGACATTGAGGATGTGTACATTGACATGGTGAAACGTGTGTATAAAAATGCAAGTGCAAAATTTCGGTTACATAAAGATACCAAAACTATCAAAATTGGTAAAGGTGTGAGGCAGGGAGATACCATTTCTCCAAAACTTTTTACTTCAGCTTTACAGATGATTTTTCAGCTGATAAATTGGAATAACAAGGGAATAAAAATAAATGGTGAATATTTAAATCATCTGCGGTTTGCTGATGACATTGTTATTTTTTCAACGAACCCATCAGAACTCCAAGACATGGTACAGGAGCTCTCAACTAGAAGTAAAGAAGTTGGACTCAAGATGAACCTACAAAAAACTAAGATCATGTTCAATAATTTTGTAGAGGAAACAAAAATACAAGTTGACAACATTGAGCTAGAAATTGCTGATTCATATATTTACCTTGGCCAGCTGATTTCAATGGATGGCAACATTATGAAAGAACTCAACAGACGTATTAAACTTGGCTGGAGTGCATTTGGAAGAAACAGTTTTATCCTGAAGGGGAAATTGCCTTTGTGTCTAAAAAGAAAGGTCTTCAACCAGTGTGTATTGCCAGTCCTCTCTTATGGATCAGAGACATGGAGTCTAACAGTTGGAGCAATACGAAAGTTACAGACAACGCAAAGGAGCATGGAGAGGTGCATGCTTGGAATAACTAGGAGAGATCGAAAAAGAAACACTTGGGTGAGAGAGCAAACTAGAGTAGAGGACATCATTGTTAAAGTAAAAGGACTGAAATGGCGATGGGCTGGGCATATTGCAAGAAGAACTGATCAACGATGGACAACAGAAATTCTGAACTGGATTCCAAGAGACCACCGAAGACCTAGAAAACGTCCTCAAACTAGATGGGTGGATGAAATAAGAAAACAGGTTGGGGTGACGTGGAAACGAATGGCCCAGGATAGACTTGTGTGGAAAGCATTTGGAGAGACCTTCATCCAGCAGTGGATAGATAATGGTTGAATATGATGATGATATATCAGTGGCGTCGCGTGACCATTTCGATAGGGTGTGCTACACATGTTACGAAATTAACGTTAATGTGAACATTTGATTACATTGTTATCCATATTTAAAAGCAGTGGCGGTTCCAGGCTAGGGCCGTGGGGGCCATGGCCCTCCAAATATAATTTGATTTGATTTTTTAATTATAAAAACAACTTTAAACGGCTTCACTGCACGTAGGCAGGAATTTGTGCCTCCCAAATTTTTTTGTCCAAAACGGCCACTGTTTGAAAGGTTTAAATATGCACATCGCATCAGAGCATGCCTTACTTGGTCCCATATAATTAATTGTAGGATACCTTTCAATACCTTAATTTATTAAATATTACAATTTCAAATGAACTAACAGATAAGTTTTTCATACGCCGTTTATTTGAAGAACACAAGAAATTTCCGTTTTATGGTGTGATTAGATTATCAAAGAAAGGTTGAATTATCTCATTTTGTTGTTTATTTATACACAAGTTCCATTCTCCTATATATATATATATATAAGGACACGTTATTACAGGTATCCTTAAAATTTTTGAAAACAAAAAACTTAGACTAAAGATGATGAAAGGTGACATCTACAGACCCCATAGAAGATACGAGCATAAATATCTAATCAAATGCTTCTTGGAAGACTTAAGAAAATTTATCCTGAAAATGGCTTTGAAATGTACATACAATATAGAAAGCTTCTCTCAATGGCTAGCTACTCTAAAATACGATTTTACTGGGAGAATAAATGCACTTAAGAACAATTACTACGAAGATAATGATATGACACATCCAGCTAAAACAGAAAGTCTTTTTTTAAAAAAACACTTCATCATAACAACTGTAGACAAAGCAAACAACAACTTCTGCTTGGTCTGCAAATAGTTCTATAAAAAAAGTCGCATGCATGAATATGAGACCAATGGGACTTACTCCAAATTGAGATATGACATTAACATCTTTAAGAAGAAAGTAAATGAAGTGCACAAAAAGTTAAACATAAAAAATTACTGCTTTAACTTCCCATATCTCTTCATCATCATGAAATTCCATAAACAACTTACAGGATTTAGATTTATTACATGCGTAACCAACGAGCTATACAATAAGTTAGCTACCATCTTGCAGAATATTCTTAAGAAAATCTTTTTAGACATCAGGAAAAATGATAATAAATTACGTATTATAAACAATAACTCCAGGGTTATTGAATATATTCTAGAAGAGAATAGTAACATACATACAATTGAGACGTATGACGGAAAATCTATTTACCAGTATTCCGTTGGAAAGTATGAAGCATTTCAAATCTTTTTTAGATAGTGGCTTCTCTGACATCATTGAGATAGACATTAACTATTGGAATACCATTTTCGATTTTTGTATATTCGATTATACCATCTTTAATGGGATTGATTTCTGCAGGCAAGTTAAAGGTATTCCTATGGGAGCAAATTTTGCAAGCTCCCTGGAGGATTTGTTCCTGTACTTTCATGAAAAGAAAAGTGAACATTTGTGTATAAAATCTTTTAGATACATCGATGATATCATGGTTTTTAATTGTGTTGAATTTTGCGTCTAACATAAAAAAAATTACCCTAACAGCCTTAAGTTAAAAAAGACGTGACACGGGGACAACATATCCTTTTTAGACTTGAAAATTAGATATGGTAATGATGGTGTTTATGCTATGGGACTCTACGACAAAAGGTCTGATTTCAAATTCAAAGTTGTGTCTCTGTCAAACTTTAAATCTTGTATAAATATAAAAGTTCATAGAACCATTGTTATTTCACAAATTCTCAGAATTAATAGCATATGTAAAAATTAAAATAATTTTATTGGTGAAATTAACAGGCTCAAAAATATTCTTCTTGGAAATAGTATGCCACTACCTTTGATTCTAGATATTTTTAGTAAATTTGAATGCACAGCAAAGCTGGTTTTGTGATTTGTGTAAGTGACAAATTCTGCTGCCGAAGACATATCACTTAATGCACTAAATACTTACTCTTGGAAATGGCAACTTTTGTGGATGTAGTTCTGATAACACTTTAAATTTGTTTACATTCGGGCTTGTTTAGTTTTGGTTCGGGTTTGCGAAGTGTTTATTCTCATTTAAAACAAAAAAAAAATGGTTACTTTTCTATGGTTCTGGTCCGAATTTTTCTCTGATTGAATGTCGAGAGACATGAGATAATAAATTTAGCATTGGCTAGGACTCAGACAGAAACATCCAATACTGAACTCATTAGGACAAGCGTCTCTCTTGAAAAAGTGATGTCTTATAGGTTTCTCATACTTCATTTATTATTATACTCCTACTTCATATTCTTTATTCCACTTTCGGTTCATTTCTTTACAATTTTGCCATTTGCATCGCAGCAAAATTTCATAGTTTTGTAAAAAGGTTCGTATGTAAAATATTGTAAATATAGTTATTGTTTGTACATGTTTTGTTTTGCTTTGCACTTAGTTATTTTTAATTTTTGTATAACTTGTGGATATAGTTCTTGCGGCATAACCTTTCTTGTGCTTGCGTTCCTCGATAACATGTATGAATTATTTTCAGGGCCGAAAAAGAACGCACGGTTGTAGCACTAGAGCTTGGAATCGATATCACTAATTCCGATGACTTATAAATTTCTTTAAATGCAACTTGAAGTTGATGTTCTTTCATAAATTTTAATAAGTCATAAGTTGGTTTCCCAGCAATTTCATTAGAAATAAATAATACTTGCAGTTCATTTTTTAAGCGGATATAATCAAAAATCTGGCCATAGAAATCCTTAAGTTTTCTAAAATGTTATCGGGAAACATCTTCACATAATAACCATATTTTTGGTTACGAAAAAGTCGAAAAAATTCCAATTTCAAAATTAAAGATTACCTTTATTTCATCTCCAAACACATAAAGTTGACAATTTCCTGGTATAATAGACGACTCACGTACTACTGCTTCTCAGACCCTTTCTTTTAGGCCTCGGTTCATCAATTGCAAGCTTTTCTTTTGATATAGAAATCCAAATATCTTCAAATCCATGCTCCCTGTCATTTCTGAACTGCTCTATACTGCCATGAACTTTCTTACAACAATACATTATAGGATGAAAGTCGCAATATATTATTCAAGACATTTTACTTTTTTGCTGTCGCCCTTAGGAATGTGCCTTATATGCCTCTAAAAGTAGCTTTTATATAACGTGTATTTTCATAATATGATTTACATCTACAGGAACACTATTCATAAAATGCAATGTTTGGTAAATGTTCGGTTACTGTGATCAACTATAGCGCGATTTTATCTCGAACATTGAAACTTTTTTTTTTCCCAGCAAATGCAATAGATTTGAATCTCTTCTATTTTATTTATATTGATGTGTTTTCATTTTATTTGCCAAATTAAATGTTTTGATGTTTTAAATATGTATACGACTGCGTGTAGCGTTACCAAATTTGCGCGTCATATTAATTTTTCTATAATTCCTGTTATTATTACATACACTTAATTTATTTTATTTTTATTTGTTAATTTAATTATCACTTGATTTAAAAATCGTATTATTTAACAATCATACTATTTAAAAATCATGCAATTTAATACTCACGTAAATTTAATAATCGTATTATTT
>QLNU02014388.1:3937-18698 GCA_006491805.2 Dysdera silvatica | reverse complement strand
GTAACATACCAAACCAATGGGATTCTGCAACAGTAATTCTTTTGCATAAAAAAGGTGATAAAGAGGATTTGAAAAATTACCGACCAATTAGCTTGTTACCTGCTATTTATAAAATCTTCACAAAAGTGCTAACACATCGCCTGCAGAAAAAATTAGATGCAGCTCAACCAAGAGAACAAGCTGGATTTCGAAGTGGATTCAGTACAGTGGACCATATTCAAGTATTAAGAGAATTAATTGAAAGAACACATGAATATGAACTTCCATTGTGTGTTGCATTTATTGACTATGAGAAGGCCTTTGACTCTATTAAAACATCAGCAGTCATCAACTCTTTAAGATCAACAGACATCGAGGATGTGTACATTGACATGGTGAAACGTGTGTATAAAAATGCAAGTGCAAAATTTCGGTTACATAAAGATACCAAAACTATTAAAATTGGTAAAGGTGTGAGGCAGGGAGATACCATTTCTCCAAAACTTTTTACTTCAGCTTTACAGATGATTTTTCAGCAGATAAATTGGAATAACAGGGGAATAAAAATAAATGGTGAATATTTAAATCATTTGCGGTTTGCTGATGACATTGTTATTTTTTCAACGAACCCATCAGAACTCCAAGACATGGTACAGGAGCTCTCAACTAGAAGTAAAGAAGTTGGACTCAAGATGAACCTACAAAAAACTAAGATCATGTTCAATAATTTCGTAGAGGAAACAAAAATACAAGTTGACAACATTGAGCTAGAAATTGCTGATTCATATATTTACCTTGGCCAGCTGATTTCAATGGATGGCAACATTATGAAAGAACTCAACAGACGTATTAAACTTGGCTGGAGTGCATTTGGAAGAAACAGTTTTATCCTGAAGGGGAAATTGCCTTTGTGTCTAAAAAGAAAGGTCTTCAACCAGTGTGTATTGCCAGTCCTCTCTTATGGATCAGAGACATGGAGTCTAACAGTTGGAGCAATACGAAAGTTACAGACAACGCAAAGGAGCATGGAGAGGTGCATGCTTGGAATAACTAGGAGAGATCGAAAAAGAAACACTTGGGTGAGAGAGCAAACTAGAGTAGAGGACATCATTGTTAAAGTAAAAGGGCTGAAATGGCGATGGGCTGGGCATATTGCAAGAAGAACTGATCAACGATGGACAACAGAAATTCTGAACTGGATTCCAAGAGACCACCGAAGACCTAGAAAACGTCCTCAAACTAGATGGGTGGATGAAATAAGAAAACAGGTTGGGGTGACGTGGAAGCGAATTGCTCAGGATAGACTTGTGTGGAAAGCATTTGGAGAGACCTTCATCCAGCAGTGGATAGATAATGGTTGAATATGATGATGATGATGATATATATATATATATATAGTCATACATACTTTTTAAATGGAATACAAGATGAAGCGTCAGCTTTGCTATTATAACGCTAAACTCGTTTATAATGATTTCAAAACTGGGGAAATAAAAACTTTGCAAATATTTAATTCATGCAACATGTGTAAAGAATATAAATTAATATAATGCAGTAGTGTAAAGAAATGCATTTTTTTAATAAAATTTTTGTATTTATAAATTTACTGTAATGTAAGTTGTAAATGGCTTTTGTGTTAGTGGATTTTATGATCTTGAAACTTCAATTATGCAAATTTTAATGCATTGTTTACTAATTTTAGTGACTGAAAACCCATCAAGGTTTTGTCTAGAAAAGTCAGCCAAGCTTAAAATTTAATTTGGTCAGATACTATGTCTTATTATTATTAATTTATCCTTCCTCAACTAATTATAGCAGTATTTTATGATTTTATACATTTTTTATCTGTTTTCTAATGATGGTTGAACCATTAATGTGAGGCATGAAATGTTAAAATAATCAGAGTATATAAAGAATAATACAATTAGGATTCAATATTTGAAAAGTCTAAAAACAATAATGGTGGGTCATTCCATGTCAAATTAACCAAATTTTTTTATGATTCGACACCCACCTACAGGGATTTTGATAAAACTTTGTATGTGTACTACCCCCTATGTAGGTTAGAACATATATGAAATTATTCTTCCCTAGGTCCCATAGTTCCCGAGATAGAGGGGTCAAAGTTTTGAGAATTTCTATGGATGGTACATTTTTTAACCTCCTTTTTAGACGGCAGTTTTGTCTTAAAAAAATTGCAGCTCCAGATCTAAAATGCCTGGGGACTTGAAATTTTGAACATAAATCAATAAAGACGTGCTAATTGTAAATAAAAATGCTGGTAATTTCTAACTTTTAAGGCTAGAAAAATATTTAACAAAATAGATATTATGTAAAAATTTCGAAATTTATTGATATTACAAAAAAAAATTTTTTTTTACCAAAAGGCAGATGAAAACACTGGTCTTTTTTTTTATTTTTAATTGAAGCTTACACTTTGGTCTTTGTAGTTCTGAAATAAAAAATATGTCATTCACGTGGCTTGTATAAAATTTTTTTTTTCGAAAAATGCGTTAACCTAGGGGTGAAAATTCTCAGACCAACAGTCACCTAAAAAATTATTTGAGACTTTCAATGAATTTATCAATGTTTTTAATAAATTTGTTAATGATTTTAATGGATAAATAATTGTGGACCCCTAAAAATTTTTAATTGTACATTCATGGAATACACTAGTCAATGGGTTACGCTCATAAAAATAGTGATATGGAAGCATTTTTTTCATTTAAACAAACAAAATTGCGATTTCTTGCACAGTAATCAAATAAATCAAAAGGAAATTTTTTAGACTTGGTTCAGAATAAGCGTGTGAACAAATATGGTACTTACAGTTTTGACTGTATCACATAATCATTTTTCACTCAAAGCTTAATTTTTCCATTTCATCTTACTTGTAGGTAATTTCAAGTTTTGTAAAATGTGCTTTAAGTCATCATCATTATCTAAATAAAGTAGGCATCAGTTTTCAAATTATTAACATGAAACATTAAGGTCCTGAAAGATTTTTTCCATAAATTATTAAAATGGGAATCTAGTCCTTTACACTAGTGGTTCTCAACCTTTGTGGAACCACCCACATCCCGGTAAAATTGTTTTTTATATGGTCCGATCCCTACAAACTTACAATATATCTTTGCAATATTTTTCTCTTCAGAATATTTCAAGTATAAAATATTCATTTGTGAAACATGTTCATACACTATTTTTACAGGTGTGACCCATTGACTAGTGTATTTCATGAATGAAAACGCAATTAAAAAATTTTTAGGAGTTCAGAATTATTTATTCATTAAAATCATTAACAAATTTATTAAAAACATTGATAAACTCATTGAAACTTAGAAGTCTGAAGTAATTTTTAGGTGACTGTAGGTCTGAGAATTTTCAACCCTGGGTTAACTCACTTTTCGAAAAAAACAAAATTTGATGCAAGCCACATATTTTTTATTTCAGAACTAGAAAGGCCAAAGTGTAAGATTCAATTAAAAATAAAAAAAGACCAGTGTTTTCATCTGCCTTTTGATATATTTTTTTGTAATATCAAAAAATTTAGAAATTTTTACATAATTCCTATTTTCTTAAACATTTTTCCAGCTTTAAAAGTTAGAAATTACTACTCCAGCATTTTTATATACAATCAGCACATTTTTATTGATTTATATTCAAAATTTCAAGTCCCTATGCATTTTAGATCTGGAGCTGCAATTTTTTGAAGACAAAACTGCAGTCTAAAAAGGAGGTTAAAAAAATGTATCCTTTGTGGAAATATTCAAATTTTGACCCCCCTATATCTCAGGAATTACGAGGCCTAGGGAAGAAAAATTTCACATAGGTTCTAACCTACATAAGGGTAGTATACACACCAAGTTCTATCAAAATTCCTGTCGGTGGGTGTGAGGGTGTGGTTGAATTGACATGGAATGAGCCTGGTTTAAATTAATTTGATTCTTATTTATTGTAGTTCAGCAACTTCATTGATTAAAAAAATTCTTTTGTATCTAAATTTGCGAAAACACTACTCCTGGAAATTTTTTGTTACTGGTCTGGAAAACCTGGAAAAGTCAGGGAAGTTTGAAACAAAATTTGAGTAGACACCTTGCCTTGATTCTCCCCTTTGGATCAAGTTACAGATAGCAGTTCCACTATATAGAAAATCTTAATTTGAATGGCACAGAATGACCCTTTCTGTCCTTGCACCATAAAAATGCAGCTAACCGAATTTGAATCCTATTGGTGTTGAGTGATTGCCATTTTTCTATCCATCCGTATTTCAGAATTTGATTCTCTATCTGACAGTGATTTAGATTCTTGGGAAAAGACCCTGGTGCAGTATGACCTTATCAGTCCTTGCGCCTTAAAAATGCAACGAACAGGATTCAAATCCTGCTGGTGTTGAGTGCTTGCCATTTTTTAAAATAATATTATCAATCCATATTTCAGCATTTGATTCTCTGTGACTGATTCAGGTTCTTTGGGAAAAGTAGGCCCTGGTGCAGTATGACCTTATCTGTCCTTGCACCATAAAAATGCAACCAACAGGACTCAAATCCTGCTGATGTTGAGTGCTTGCCATTTTTTTATCAATCCATATTTCAGCGTTTGATTCTCTGTGACAGTGATTTAGGTACTTGGGGGAAAAATAGGCTCTGATGCAGTATGACCATGTCTGTCCTTGCATCATAAAAATGTAACCAATAAGTTTCAAATCGTGCTGGTGTTGAATGCTTGCCATTTTTTTTTATCAATCCATATTTCAGCATTTGATTCTGTGCGACGATGATTTAGTAGGTTCTTGGGGAAAAGTAAGCCCTGGTGCAGTATGACCTTATCTGTCTTTGCACCGTGAAAATGCAATTAATAGGATTCAAATCCTGCTGGTGTTGAGTGCTTGCCATTTTTTTATCAATCGATATTTCACCATTCGATTCTCTATGTGACAGTGATTTCGATCCTTGAGAAAAGTAGGTCCTGGTGCAGTATGACCTTATCTGTCTTTGCGCCATAAAACATGACCAGGTAGCGGTGCAATGTGTCTTACAAAAGAAATCTTCTGATCTCCAGTCTTTTGTTCTCCAGTACATGTCAAAATTTTAAGAGGTTCCCATTGATGGTCGCTGTGGTGGTAACATATTCGCTTAGCATGCAGTTCTCCCGGGTTCGACTACCAACTGTGCCAAAACAAAGAAAGTCATACCGAATAATTTCTCACTGTAGTCCGGGGTTTGGTTCCCCAGGCCTTAAGAGGTTCGGATTCCTCGGAAAACTGTAGGTCCCAGCGCAGCATGGCCTTTGCTATCCTTGCGCTGTAAAACTCAAACAAGATTCTCATTGATGCAGATTTGAAATTTCGCATTTGCCTAGTGTGTTGTTAATCCGGGTTCGACTCCCAGCAGTGCAAAGAACGCTTACTCAGAGATCTCATAAAGATCGCACTGCTCACTGTAGTCCGGGGTTTGGTTCCCTAGGCCTTAAGAGGTTCGGATTCCTCGGAAAACAGTAGGTCCCGGCGCAGCATGACCACTGTAGTCTTTGAGCCGTAAAACCAAAAAGAAATGAAAAACCATTTTCCCTGTAACCAAAGTTCACTTGACCGTTTTGTTTGTGACTGGCCAGGGGGTTTTGTTAATAAAAAAAGCCAGGGAATTTTTTTCTCCAGTGTGGGTGGAAACCCTGTAACACGTTCATCTAGTGTGTCTAGTGTCATCTTGAATAGTCAGGGAATTTAAAATTGCCCCTAAAAGTCGAGGGAAAAACAAGATTTTGTGATCAAAACCCGGAAAAGTTAGGGAACACTTTCTTCTGTTTTGAATAGCCAAGCTTTCCAAGAACATGAGGCCATTTTCCCTGCAACTGAAATTTAATCGAAAGTTTTGTGATTGATCAGGGAAATTTGCTGAAAACGTCGAAGAAAAACCTGGAAAAGTCAGGAAATTTTGCTGAAAAGGCCAAGGATAAAACCTGGAAAAGTCAGGAAATTTTGCTGAAAAGGTCAAGGAAAAACTTTGAAAAGTCGGGGGATTTTTCTGTTCAATGCTAATGGGAACCCTGTGCGCCGTTAACCTCACTGGGTTTAATTCCCAGTTATATCGTATAATGCATGCTATTTTTCTACCCATCTTAATTTGGAGTCTTGTTCCCTGACAATAGAGGTTTGAAAAGTCCTCAAAAAAAAAAAAAAAAGGTTCCAGCAAATTTAATTTCTTGTTCAGTAGCCGTGATCAAACCACCCTATGACTTCGACCATAAATGTGATAAATGCCTTATTCATTATACAGCTACTATTGAAAAAGAGAAGACTGAACACTTCAGAACTCCGATGCGATAGTACTTACTGCCTTGAAATGAACATCGTTTGACGAAGCACTATGAAAATTTATTTAAAAAGGTTTATAGTTATTCGTTTGTCTCTCAAAAATTTGAAGCCATCACAGTAGCACAGTTTACAAGACCCCTGGCTTAATTCTGTCAGGATTCTGCTTATCGTTCACGTAAAGCCGTTGCTCTTATTATGGCAATCTTAAGTAATACTGAAACGATCAAACTCTAAAAATAAATCAGCTTAGCCTAGCTTCCCATGACGTACGGGGCGCCAACGAACTGAATCGTTACATCCTCCAATGAAGTAATGAAATGGCGGTGGTGTTTTGGGCAAAAATCGCGTGGATTTTTGAAAAGATCTGGGGGAAAAATAAAGTATTAAAGAAAAAGAAAAGTCCCTTTGTAATTTTTATATTCCAAGAATGCGCGTTATGTAGACTTCAGATGACCTTTTGGTCATCATCTATTTTTTTTTCATACAATCAAGCTTAGTACGGCTTCTTAGCTTAGTTTAGTGTTGACTTCATCTACGGGTGCTTAAAATGAAAAAGTATGGCCCTCAGATTCATTGGATGCGTTTTAATAATCAACTGGCTCATCTGCGTTGAATCGTATTACGACCTGAAGTCGCGTTAAACTGTCATCCCTTGCCAACGATTCCGTTCATATTAGGGATCTAAAAAAGGGAATTTAATAAGTATAACTTTTGTGATTTTTTAGTGAATGCATAATATTTTTCCCTCTCGCGCCAACAATGATAGTGTGTTAAAGTATTTTCGGTGTTCCTACACGCTTGGAAAACCTGTAATTTATTAGGGAATTTGAAATTGTCCCTAAAAAGCAGGGAAAAACAATATTTTTGGACGAATCTGGAAAAGTCAGGAAAAAACAAGATTTTTTGGACAAATCTGGAAAAATCAGGGGAAAACAAGATTTTTTGGACAAATCTGGAAAAGTCTGGGAGAACCTTCCTAACTTTCGCTCCGAATACCTAAATTTCACATAAACATGCAAATATTTTCCTCGAAAGTTCAGCTCAAAGCTTCGTTTGAGGCAAGTCAGGAAATTTTGTGGGAAAAATCTGGGTAAGTCGGTGAGTTTTATGTCTCCAAATTTGAGTGGGGACCCTGCGTTAGTTGTCATTTTCAATGTTTTCGCGAATGGTCATTTAACACGGCTGTATTATTATTATTTTTTTTTCTCTCTCAAAAAAATAAGGAGTATTTGATCCTGCTACTTGGAAAAAAAAATTAGGGCTTACATTAGGGAAGACAAAGAACGATTTTTAAAAAGCTGAACAACACAGGATATTCACATGTTCTGGAGATTTAGCTCGATAAAAAGAAGAGTAGATCTCGAAACGTTGCGGAATTTTTTCTGTAGCCGTTGGTAAGGTTTACTCATTTTTCTATTACTTTCTCTCCTATTTTATTTTGTATCTCTCTATTTCTTTACTTTCATTTTTTTTTTTTTTTAAATTTATTTCCCTCCTTCTATTCAGTTTTCTGTTCATATTTTTATTCTTTTATTTTCTTGTTTTGTGGTACTTTTGTTTTTCTTTTCTCTGAAACTGACCAGTGACAACGATTTTATTAGTCATAGTAAGCCTCGATTAATCGTTGTATCGAGTAGCGTAGCTCGGAGGAGCAAGGGGCGGCAATTAGCCTTTAAAATACAATGACAGGTACCACAATTACGGCAATGACAGGCACTCGCCCCGAGCGGCAAAATGGCTAGCTACGCCATTGGTTGTGCCCTTTTGTTCTTAAAAGTTGGAAATCATTGTCCTACACGTGAAAGTAATTAAATATACAAGGTGTTCATAAAAGAAGTATACAAGTTCAAATTTTATTGTATGGCGAATCTACAATAGTCGGATTTTTTTTTCTTTTTAATTACGTGGCTAACGGAGCTTTTCCTGCGTAGTTGGAAAAAATGTATCCGTATGATACACAGTGCACGCATTGGCGCAGTATAGCCCAGATGCTCTTGCGCCATAAAAAAGCCAAACAAACAAACAAACACAGTGCACGTGCGTTAATGGAACGTAACACCCAAATCAATAGTGATGGCATCGATACAGGATGCTGTGCAATTTAGTTTATGGAGACGAAATCAATACACGAGTTCAATTGAACTTCAGAAATGTGCACAAGAGAACAATCCCTTCATTCATAAAATAAATTAATTCTCACGATATGCTTAAAGAGTGCTTTGATGAAGTCTTCCACAGTGTAACACCCGACATTTTGCAGTGGATGGAACTATAGTGCGTTCGCGCTCAGTTGTCGCCCGATATTGTTGCCAGACGGGTTGTTCCATTGTAGTTTAGGGAAGGGCGTTACGCAAGACGCCCTTCCCTAAACTGCAATGGAACAACCTGTCTGGTAACGGTATCGGGCGTCAGGTTTGCGCAAACGGACTATACGTTTACGCATTATCGTAGGAAACAACAGAATGCACGTGAAGATATTTTAACTATGCGGGATAAATCTGACTGCTAGCTACGTAATTAAAAACAAAAAAAAAAGTTTCTATACTCTTGGCAAAGCTAACGTGGTATACTGTTAAGACCTATTCACGCTCGTGCAAGGACTATTCGTTCGCAAATTGGCGGAAAATGGGGTAACCCTCTCAACGTTGTTAGGCTATTTATCGACTAAGTTGGAATGCAGAAAACCGCAGTTGCCAAATTTCCCTCCAAGCAAACAAAATCCTTTGAGTGGTCAGTTACTTGAATAATGTCATCGCTCACTATATTGCGTCTTTTTCCTAAATTTAGCAAATACCAGATTTTAATTGCGTATATATGCCTATGTTTTATATATTTGAGCATTATTTTAATGTTTCATATAGGAAATGTAACTTCTATTGACTCTGCTAACGTAAGAAAGGGCGAACTATATTGCACTGGCGAAATCGTACTGCTCTGTGCCTTATCAGTGTACTAGGTTAGCTTTGCCGCCAGTATAGTTGTTGTAGGTTCGACGTCAAGAACACTTGAAGTTGTATACTTCTTTAACGAACACCTTGTATCAGAGGTTTAGTCGAGTCCTGGCTGTGCTAGGGCAAAATTTTGGGAAATCATACTTTTTACAAACAAAATTCTGTTCAAATTGTAAATAAAAGATATGTGGCTCTACAATAATTCTGTTAAGATTTTTTTTTTTAGAGGAACTACCCTAAAATTTAAAATTTAGATTAAATTGTTTAAGAATAGTAGAAATTTAAATGAAATTACAGTTTGGAACACCTATCATAATCTATGTTCCGAAAATGGAAAAAAGCATAATGTGTTGCTTGACACAATGAAGGCGAAAAGGCGGACTTTTGGCTATATTTTTCAATTATTTCTTTATTAGCTCACTTCAGAGACCATTCCTGGTTTAGTTCAGCTTGGGCACATGCGTTTGTATCCACATTATATTATTTTAAGCTTATATGCCCCGAAGCTATATAGTGTAGGCCGTGTCGGATCAGAAGGGCATTTGTGAGGGGGGTCTTGCAACCTGCTCAACAACCCATACATAATGATATTTTCTGCCCCAATAAGATTAATGGGCTATTGATTGGTTAGGGGATTCTCTGATTTTCCGCCCCCGCCCCCCCATGGCTCCACTCCTGATTTAGAAGAGCGCTAGGCTACTTTTTGTTTTAGAACTACATCACTGCCTTGTCTGTCTGTCTGTAATATTTTTAGTTCTGTACTCTTCTATATTGTATTTTATCTAAATTTCTATGTACTTTTGTTGGTATTGTATTTTATCTAAATTTCTATGTACTTTTATTGGTATTGTATTTTATCTAAATTTCTATGTACTTTTATTGGTATTGTATTTTATCTAAATTTCTATGTACTTTTATTGGTATTGTATTTTATCTAAATTTCTATGTACTTTTATTGGTATTGTATTTTATCTAAATTTCTATGTACTTTTATTGGTATTGTATTTTATCTACATTTCTATGTACTTTTATTGGTATTGTATTTTATCTAAATTTCTATGTACTTTTATTGGTATTGTATTTTATCTAAATTTCTATGCACTTTTATTGCTATTGTATTTTTATCTAAATTTCTATGTACTTTTATTGGTATTGTATTTTATCTAAATTTCTATGTACTTTTATTGGTATTATTGGTTTTTGGTAACGGACCACCAGTTGGGAACCACTGTTTTAACAAGATACAAATGTATCGTTTACCAGGCCTCGGTATGGTTTCATCCGTACATACGGACGAGGTTAGCGAGCAGATTTTCGATTTTTTTTCCCGAAGTTATTTTCCAACAGTTATTGTCCTTTTGTTGATGCTCATCTGTAAGCATTTCCACTTGTAATTTCGGAGGTTGATCAATATTGGATATTGACTCCTCGCGTTGGCAACGCAACTTACGTGATGTGTTACAATCCAGAAACTAGCACAAAACGTACATGTATCGCCAAACGTATTTACATACTGGTAAACGTTTTTTTTTTACCTTGGATCTATACGTGATCGGAAATAATGGGTTTTGCGTGCGGGTACGCGTGGTGGTGACGCGTTCGTATTCTGTGCCGTTATTCCTGAGGCTCCTAAAAAAAGGGAGCTGGCGCATCCGCCATTTTGATCCCATCGTATCACGTGATTTCACTCACTGCTGTATTAAAGTTGAGCGATTTGCAAGTGCGTTATTTTTAATAAAATAGAGTGAAATGGGTAGGCGTGCCGCTGTAAACTATTAAAACCACTCGAGGAATAATGGTAATAGATCCTGTAAGAAGAAAATGGATTTTATATATATATATAAATTTTTTTAAATTAGATGCAGCTCAACCAAGAGAGCAAGCTGGACTTCGAAGTGGATTCAGTACAGTAGACCATATTCGAGTATTAAGACTAATTGAAAGAACACATGAATATGAATTTCCATTGTGTGTGCATTTATTGACTATGAGAAGGCCTTTGACTCAATTAAAACATCAGCAGTAATCAACTCTTTAAGATTAACAAACGTCGAAGATGCGTACATTGACACGGTGAAACGTGTGTATAAAAATTATATATATATATATATATATATATATAAATTACCCCTCACTATGGATAATAAACATTTCATTGCAGACAGACAGAATGCAATTTGAAGTGCGACGAGGAATGGAACCCAATTAGAGGGAGGCATTCGAAGAAGATATTACCTTTTTAAAGGAAATTTAAGGAGCTTTTCTCAGACCAAACTTGCTTATTTGTAAACAAGGAATGACAGACCTAAGAAAAATTAATGCCCCTCAACTGAAACAAACTTCTCACACAGGACAGTTAGAAGGAAAACATGGATAGCGGCAGGGGGAAAGAACGTTTGATGCTACCCCGACTTCCAAAAAAGCGTGGATATAAATAAATGCTAATCTGCCATAGAGCGACATTCGAGAAAAATTTATCTTTTTAGGGGAAATTTCAACAACTAGGTGGAAACACTTGAATACTTTTACTATAATTGGCCGCACACTGATATAAGAAATAGCTCTGCGGAAAAAATCCCTTTTTTTTTTGGACTATATAAGCCATCGGGGTGAAAGGGCAGGAAGCGAAACGTTGGATTTCTAAAAAACAGGCTCACGTATAAACAAAATTATAGCATTGCTGAAACTTTTCTGATTGGACCCTAAGGACGAAAAAAAAAAGCAGAGAGAGAGATAACGACTGAAGAACGCTCTTTCTTTCCATTCAGCATCGAAAACTAACAGAGTACGCTTCGTAGTCCGCCCGAGATAACTACTTCCATTGCAGTAAAAATAATCAGCGAGTAAATAATCCACCTAATTTTAACAATCTGAAAAAAAAAACCCAACCTTGTAGAGGAAAATTTATCTTCATATAAAATGAACTAGATCAAAATAAGGAGGATTTAATAAAACAGAGGATTCCTGTAGGAATAAAAATAGAAAAAACTTTCATTGCAGTTAGTAAGTATAACAAGAGAGTTGAAAACGGTAATCCCCAAATTTTAACAATTTGATAATTACAAATTAACTTATTAAAGGGAAAATAATATTCCCATAAAATTAACTCGATCAAAATAAGGATTTAGTAAAACAGAGGATGCTTGTTGAAATATAAATAATAAAATGGGTAGGAAAAGTTATAAATAATGAAAATTAGGTCGAGGAAAATTTCGATACAAATGAGAAAAATAAACATATCCATGACAGCCATACTAATTAATATCATATCAATCAGAAAATACAAATTAAAACCGAAAATATACGGTAATTCCCGAATTTTCACAATCTGTAGAAAAAAAAAAAAAGGAATAATTAATAAAAATTAGGCCGAGTCTATACGAAGGACATTCATTAAAAAATTTAAGAATTAAAAAACCGAAAAAACATGTTCGTACTCTGGGAGAGAGAGACACAGCCACCATTTTGTAGGTTAAGAACATATGCCGCCATGGCGGCCATTTTGAAAACGGGGTGCAAGGAGTCCCCACTTCCTTCCAAGAAAAAGGAACAATAATAACAAGTCCAAAATTATGACATTTAAAACAGAGAAGACCTTCACTTTTATATCTGCATTCGCTTAATTTATTCTCTCGACCGGAACAGTTATAGCAGATGAGGTTTTGATTATTATTTTTATTTTGTGGGATAGCAGAGAATTGGTGTTTAACTTCTCTTGAATCTTTAGTGATGAATGTTTTTGCATTTTCTCTTTGATTTCGAGTTTCGTGGTGTGTTGCGTACTTGCCGGGCTGTTTCATAGCAATCAAGTTTATTAACCAAATAGTCTATTTTCGTTATCTTTGGCCATTCGTCCACGAAATGTTCAAAACTCTCAGTGGGTACTTTTTTTTTTATTTGTTCTGTTAGTATTCGCTCTTTTAAGCCTTGAAAATTATTTATGTCTAACCCCTCAATCCATTTTTGAAAAAAATTACTTAACTCAAACGCATAATCCCTCCACGTGGACGTACTCTCTTTTTTATGTGTGATGAAATTTAATTGGAATTGTTGTGGCGTTAGTTTAAATCGTTTAAGTAGTAGTTGTTTTACATGGTCATAATCATTTGCCACTTCAGCTGGTTCCCTCGTTATTAGTTGAACTATTTCTAGTGGAATTAGACCTAATGAGTATGTTACACATTCATTGTTGGGAATGTTAATGTGGTTTATTTGTCTTTTAAAAAGTGTTAGATAAATATTTAATCCGTCGTTTTCATTAAATCGATTCATGAGTTTGAATTAATATTATTGTTTGCCCTATTTCTTACAGGATGACTCTGAAAATTTTCATTAGGAATTTGGGTATTTGCGGCCGCTACTAATTCTAATTTTTTAAGCTCAAATTCACGTTGGATTTTTTAAGTTTTCTGCCTGTTCTAATCTCTCAGTAATTATATTTTCCAAGTACTGATTTGGCGACCTCTTCATCATAATTTTGGGCATCTACAATTACTGATTTTAAAGTCATAATTTTAGGTTAAGAAGCTTGAGAATAGTAAGTCCTATCTCTTCTACCAATTTAATCAAATCTTTTTTACGCGCTTTATCTAGGTATGACATTCTAAAAGTTTTAAAAGTAACTTAGAATTTGTCCGCGTCACTTCCAATGCCAGTCTTTCTTCGTCCAGTAAATATCGTTGCCGTGGTTTGTCCAAAAAATGTTTTTATCAAGTCATGAATGTCTTTCACGTCCTTACGGACACGCAACACAACATAAATATTCCGTCCTCTGTAAAAGATGTTTACAAAGTATTTCACGTCATCTGCAGGTCGTCATTATTCAGAGTCTTCTCTTCGTCCCGTTATTATTATTGTTTTATTCTTCTACTGTATTACCAACAAAGTAAAGTCAACTTCTTTTTTCAAAAGTTCAAATTTTTAACTTCCAACTATTTTAATTTTAGTTCATCCAGGCCGAGCCCCAAATTGTGGGACATGCATTAAAATGAAGCATATTGAAGAACTCTATAGATATATATGTCTTTTAATGAATGATTAATTTATACATTTACTACAAGTCGTCGTAAGGGTCACTGCCATGCGTCTAAAATATATCGTCACAGCTACATATCGCCGCGGTAATCTCCGCTATATCCCACATCGTCGTAAGCGTCAGCGTCGCTGCCCGGCGTCCGCACTCCAACTCGGTTGCTTCGTCTCCCCGTCTTCTCCGTTTCCACGCATGCGCAATCGTGACTGTGTCTGTCTACACACACTCATGGCGTTTCATGTGTATGGGGGTCCCAATCCATACACACACACATAGTAAAACCTCTCTACAACACTATTATACGGACTGAGAAAAATTATCGTTGTAGAGGGATTTATCGTTATATCAGATATCGTTGTAGGGAGATTTTACTATATATATATATATATCATCATCATATTCAACCATTATCTATCCACTGCTGGATGAAGGTCTCTCCAAATGCTTTCCACACAAGTCTATCATGAGCAATTCGCTTCCACGTCA
>QLNU02014387.1:3431-27989 GCA_006491805.2 Dysdera silvatica | reverse complement strand
CGTAACCTTTTCTGATAGCCGCTTTCACCTCCTCTGTGATCCAGGTCCCTGTGATGGCTCTGTCTGTGTCGTTGTGGTTACAAGTAGTTTGCTGCCTGTTCTCCACACAGGTTCGACACAGTGGAAATGTTAGTTTACCTTGAGATCTGGAACGAGAAAATGTAAATACACTCTTAAAAAAAAAAGACTAATAAATATGCTTATCAGAAATTGTAAAATACGTTTAGATATTATTTTTTTTTTCTGAAAAACAAAAACAGTGAAAACATAGCGTACCGAAAAGGTAAGACAGGAATGTACAAGTTTCTCGGAGGCAAGATTGTGCATTTTATAAAGCCAAAGTAATTCTCCAGCGATGAAAAACCTTCAGTGATAATCTGAGGATGTCCTACGGGGTATCTAAAAATACAGAATCCATTTGATATGTTTGCTAAAACATATATATATTTTTTTAAGTAGATTATATAATACAATTTTGATAAAAATGAGTTTTATGTCACAATCTAGTATCTAAATTAAAATGTAGATTCTTGGAGGGGGGAAAACATATAATTTTATGAAACACTCTATAGAACAACTTTTGATAAAAATAGTAAAAACAAAAACAAAACATGCAAAATCTCTTGAAGAATAAACATAATCGATATGTAATTAAAAATGTATATTTTGCCTTTTTCGCTTGTTACAATAGGGGTATAAGCTAGTGAAATCAATGTATTTTGCTGTCCCCTCGTAGAACAACTTCAGCGCATTCGTCCGACCTCCAAAAAAGGCATCAAGGGGATTCAAACGTGGGACGACGGCGTGGTTTTCTATGAAGGTCCTCATCGCTGGATCGCTGGCTACCATTTTGAGGAATTCGTGTTCCCACAGCTCGACCAGATTAAACCCTAGAGCTCGGATTGTCCTAGATCTGGCCTGGGTTTGTGCATACAGATGCCCCATCTGTCGGCTTTGCAGAGTGTTTACAACATCCTGGTCGGGATAGCATTGAACGCAACCATGGAAGAAACAGCCTGTAGAATTAAACAAAAAAAAATGCTTATAGCAATGTTTCATTATTATTATTATACAAACATATGAAAAAAACAACAACCACAGACTTATAGAAAGAAAAGAACCTTGAAATTGGTATACAGTGTTTGTTTCTACGCAAAATCCGTCAACCGATGTCTCTGCAATGTTTTTCTCTCCTAAGCCATTCAGGGCATGTTGTATAGCTATTTCTTCCTTTTGGCTGATCCAATCAAGCCAATGTATAGCGGAGGCACTGTATTTTGTACGATTCACGTAACCATGCTGTGGGACCACGCCGATGGTGTTGTAGGGTAGATAGTTGGATCTATATGTCGAGATGCACGCACTGGCAATAGTGACGTAGTTAAAGGGATCCAGGCTTGTGATTTCGATGAAAGACTCCCTGAATATGGTACACGAACGCCTTAAAATGTCGACATCAGACCTGGAATAAACATGTTTATAAAAAAACGACATACAAAACAAATACTCTGAAAAATTGAATACTCTCTTATAAAAAACTTACATTTTCTGAAAACATAAGAACACTTGTGGAAATTTTTAATATCGTCACTCTGAAAATGTAAACAAGCATTAAAAATAACTATACATACCGACAGTATTTCAACATTTCGGCTTGAAAATCGAATGTGTCGGTCTGGTGTTCCTTGTGTCAAACCAGGAACTTAGCTCTCTCACTCGTTGACATAAAATCAGTGTTGTAGTACTTAACATCAGGGAGGATCATTTCCAATATAATTTTGGTTCTGGGGAACGTTAAACAAATGGGGGAAATATCCTTTAACCAACTCTGTAAGTCCAAATGTTTTAGGCAATTTTGCCAAACTCATGGGGAGAAAGTTAAACGAATCAATTACTTTAATTTTAAGTGAGGGAAGAGATTAGCTTAGACCTATTTGGGATGACAACAGGCTTTAGACCTTGCCGAAGCATGTTTTCTAAAACAAAATGGCCATCGAATGATTTCATGTTGTGGGCGATCGCGGTGAAGCCATGATGTTTTTTGGAAAAAAGGAATTTACAAAATTCGTCACAAGCGCTGTATCCCTTAAACACACGCTCGGTCCCGTCGGCGTACATGGCTACGGCAAAATTGACAATATGCTGACCAGTATGCTGGTCAGTCTCGAAATCAAAATAGATATACTGTTCCTTAATTTCTTTAGGTTTAATTTTTACATAAAGCATAGGTGTGGTTCTACGAAATACTGCTTGCGAAAGGTACAGTATTTCTCTCCACACCTATGTAAATGGGAGGGTCTCTGCTTAGTTTGTAAAAATTCATTACATTCCAGGCAATTGTAAAATGACTGGCAATGACTAGAAGCTTTGTCCCTCAAGATCTTATGGTTTTCGAAACAGACATTGCTTCTGCATGTTCTATTGCATTCGTTGCAGATTTGTGAAATACCGACGGGACAATGGGAGAAACATGTATTGCAGCGAATGGGACAGTTGTGTTTTTGTACATTATTAAAACCCTTGTCACAATCGTTGCAATAATAATTTGTTGCATGAAAGCCTGTCATGCTTTGGATCAGGTCGTAATAGCTATTGCGGAAATATAAAAATAGTTTTCTTTCTCGTTCGGGGCCTTTGTAGGAAACCTGGAAAGAAGAAAAAATAAACATGCATGTAATTTCAAAAAAATACTTTTTCAATTGAAAACATAAAGTTTTAAAAACGTTAAAGATGAATGAAAACGTTTGAAATAAAAAAAAATTATTTTAGAAGGAAAAAACGATTAAAATTAAAACGACTGTTTTTAGCTGAAAACATTTTAAGTGTCAATATACAACTTTCAGATGAAGAATTAGCTGAAAAAAAAAGATTTATGTAAAAGCATCTAATCAAAAAAAAATATTTGTAATATTTTAACATATAGGCTATCTGAAAAAATCACATTATTTGTTAGCTGAAAACAAAATGGATTATATATATAAAATATACATAGTTGGAAATAATGTATTATTTGAGATAAAATATTATCTGAAATGACTTGTATAATAATACACATATAGATTTATCATATACCTTGTTCATATTATCAGCTGAAACAACGAAAATCTTAATTTGAAGATAATCTTCAAACTGACGAATTTCGCTGTATCCACAAGGGCCCCTAGCAACACCGGCTTTCTCGTGTAGCTCTAAGGCCATCTTCTTTTGGAGGGGTCTGTCACTTCGCCTGCTTTGTTTAATTTTTGGGTGTTTGTCCGCGTAAGCGACCCAATACAATTGCCCTCGCTAAGCATAGGTTGTCGTCGTCTTTCGGAATGGTCACTATGGAACGCTTTGCTATCCGATCCGTGTCTATATTGACTAAGTGTCTTTTTCCTCCTCCTACATGATTCCGGACAGTGATAACATTTATTTTGAAAGATTCGTCGAGAGGCAGCTCGTCTTTACTCTCACTCTCTATATATACATAAACAAATTTTGTTTTTTGAATATTTAAATCTCAATCTAAATAGTCTAGTACACACCCTATGGGAATCGTTTTACCTGTAACACTTTTAGGATCGCTGTCAATATGTATTCTACGGTGAAGTCAGCCACACGCGTTAAACATACTGAAATGGGTTTGTCCAGATGTACCGAGTAGAAGCAAAACCTAGAGACGATGTTAAAATCCTTACTATACAGTAGTAGGTGAAAAAATAAGGATAAAACAAACATTTATATACAGTATGTTGAAAAACGTTGGAAAAAAATATTTGTAACAAAAAAAATTACCGTATGAAGTCCTTGTCTGTGAGATCCCTTGTTGTAGCCGCTATTAATGCCACCATTAAAAGCCGTATAAATTCCAGGGCCGCTTTCACAGGTCCTCCACGATACGTCTCGGGAATTTGACCAGGGTTTATCCGGGTCTCATACGTGATTTGTTCTGCCTGGAACCATCTATTAACATGTAGGGATCTCTCTCTCAAAATATAGGGGAGGTCAACCTTCATAACAAAAGATACATATTATATCTATGAGAAATAATTGTAACTAGAGCATCAATGCTAAATATAACAACAACAATTTATGACACCGTCTAGAAAAATTAAACATCTCAAGAAAACGTACATTATCATCTCCTGCTCCAATCTGGTTTTCAAATCGGTTTATGTAGGCATCCCCCGCATCGTCCCTATCCATATATTCCTGGAACATGTCCATGTCAGGCCATAGGTCCTTAATAAAAAATCTCACCTTTAGAGTTCAGTTGTTAAGTATAACAACAACAATAAGTTATACCTCTAGAAAAAAAATATCAAAAATAAAACATGCTAAGAACACGTACATGATCATCCATCGCTCCATCTTGATTTACGTAGTCGACGTCTCTAGCCACATAATCATGGAATACATCCATATCAGGCCATAGATCCTTAATAAAGATAAAAAAAACGTTATGATATAGATATCCCTATTTTTTAAGAAAATGACATACCTATTTATACATATTTAAAACAATATGAAATTAGAATAAAATCGAATGAAAAAATAAAAAAAGGAAATGATTACATACGTTGGAACTCATATTGTAATGAGCTGTAAAATAAACCAACAGGAAGACAAGACGTGATCTGGATGGAGATTTAAAGAAAGAATGTGTAACTAAAATACGAAAGTTCTGTCTTATAGGCTTTTTTGCTTCCTGGGAGGTCTCGCTAACGGTGGAGAAATAAACATCTGTGTAATCTCCCTAGATCTAGAAAGAACGATACACTTAACCCTTAAATGCATATTGTTGCCAATCGTCTACATTCCAGTTCCACTTAATTTTATTACAAAACCTGAGTGTGTGCGTTTCCGAACGCAAGTACGCACGCACTTTGATAACCATAGACAATAAATCATGTGTGAAAGAAAAAACTTGACATTACTTTTGGCGAGTAAGTTATATATTTTTTTTTATATTTGAATGTGGTGGGTGATAAAGTTCAGTGTGTTACTTGGAGAGATATTTTCTATTTTCGAGTTTCCTATAAAGGAGTGGTTTACCTAATTGAAAAAAAATTACTTTTCATCTGTTGTCAGGTAAGCTACCAATGTTTGATGTTGCATTTGAAAATTTTATTGGATATACGCCAGATTTTTGGGAAATACTGTATGTTGCCAAATGTCTACATACAACTTTTTTCAAAATATATACTCAATATTATTACCTGGATTTTTTTATTTATTTTTTACGTAACCTATGACTACATTCCTATAAAAAACGATTTTTTAAAATTCAAAACAAAAAATCATGCATTTAAGGGTTAGAAGAGAACCTTTAGGCTGTAATTGCCAGACCCCTTCAGTGTAGAAAGCTTTTAACGATTGGTATAACCATTGACCACTACACCATGTTATAGGTAAAATCCATTTGGTCGAAATTAGTTTTATTATCATACACAATCTTGTAAGTGGATGCTGAAAATTATAGAGAAACCACTCCGCTGTTTTACAACTCTTTCTTTCGAAGCTTACCTTTGGTGACACAGTGTCTATATCAGGCCCATGTTATAAGACGTACCGAAAAAAAAAATCAGATAACTCGTCTCAAAGAGCTATCAACAATACCTTTTTGCGATTATCTCTTTTGAAAAAATACGCTTTCTGGCGACGCCGCGTTCGTATTTGACCACGGTATATAGAAAAAACATCAGATAGCCATTCCGATAATGTACAACTTAATCGTAAAAATTGACTGGGTTTGTTTTGCTAAAAGCTTTGAATAAAGGATCCTTTTTGTCATTTAGATATCCAAGTCCTTTAGACTCGTATGCTTATCCATAGGAAAACTTGTTTTGCCTTATGAGAGATCCACAGAAAACCATATTAAAATATCGTTTACATTTTGTAGATAAAAGAATCGTTTAATTTTTGATGATCCTAATTATAAGAAATCAATGTGACGTATTGTGAAAATATCGATGTGCTTTTTCGAATCAAGAACTTTCCTAAAAATTTTAATAATAATAACTAAATAGCCTAAAATTAATTAACCATATATAAAATTAATTCCTGAAATAAAAATTCGGCTTCTATATAATATGCCTGATAATAATATTTGTTTGTATATCCTATAAATATTTAAAAACTTAAATTATTGTTTGAAAATAAAAAATCGAGCGTGTTATAAAATATGCATCCATACTAATCGGTTGCATAACCTATGAACATACCTTAAATTAGTTACTGAAAAAAATCGACTGTGATAACAAGCCCTTTTTTACCCATTTTTGCGAAAATAATTATCTATCAGTCGCTGGAAGACGCATTAACTTTGTGAGGTGTTCGTGCTATAGAGATTTTTAAAATGATATCCTTGCTATTTTAAATATACAAAGAAATGGTAAAATATTTACTTTATTACAATAAAAATCAAACGTTATATAAAAAAAGACGTCTGGTACGATCCGAAATAAATAAATAAATAAAATATATTTTGAAAAAGAGGTTAAATAAGGAAAAAACGAATCCTTGACTACCTATGTAAAAAAATATAAAAATCCTTTTACCAAATCCGTAGTCCCCCTGTGGCCATGGTCTTCCACTCTCACCCCGACGAACCGGGTTCGTAACCAAGGCTCCCAAATTTTCTATTTTTCTGTGACATCGAACGCTGGTAAAAACAGGTTTTCCGAGGGTGTGGAAGGAAATGGTTTTAAAAGCCTAAAATAGCCGATAGATGGCAGTGAAACACTAGAATTATAATGTCAAAAACAAACACCAGGAGGCAGGGTATTCGTGGTCGGATTATAAAGGCGGTCGGTTTATAAAGGTTCATGGGATCGAGATCCGCCAAGAGGTAAGCCTTCCGAAACCCTCAGGGCAAAGATTCCCCTACCGAAAATGCCATAACGAATTGGAGACCAGGAGGGCGGCCATCTTTATTCGCTGACGTCACGTCCGGGGCCCAAGCTAACCACATACTACTGTGGCCTAAATATGCTAATTTTAAACTATTTTTCAATTTCTAAAAGTCGAATTATCACTGAAACTTATGCATGAGGCTATTTAGTCTGGCATGAACTCTTTCTACCCTGCTAGCAAGGGATTTGATATGGCTGTGCGGTGGCGTTGTGGTAACGCACTCGCCTAGTGAACCGTTTTGCCCGGTTCGACTCCTAACGATGCAAAAAATAAATAAATAAATAACGGCTCACTGTAGTCCGGGGGTTTGTTCGCTAAGCCATAATAGGTTCGGATTCCGTGGAAAACTGTAGGTCCCGGCGCATCATGACCATTGTTATCCTTGCGTCGTAAAACTCACAAATGGACTCACACAACTGTCAAATTCTATCCTTCAGAATTTCTTGATTAATATTTTGCAATTGTTATACAAATTCTTGCAGGACCAGTCCTGCGTGAATTTGTGTCATACATAAGTGTATTAAAAATGATAATATATTTTCTTTTGGTCCCTATTTGTTTTTCCTAATACATGCATAGCTAAAAGATTAAGGTCCCTAACGTTTTCTATGCCCACACACATCCCAAGAAAATATTATATAATATTTAATTAGCGTTCGCTTCTCCTGTAAAAACAATATTACATTTAAAGTTGAAGTATATTTTTTAATTTTTATCACATACAATATTGAGGATGAAAAAAATCAAACTTAAAAAATAAGCATTTAACTCGGTAGATAAAATGGGAATATAACTTGAGCAACTAGATCTTAATTTATTTCATTACCAATTTTCAAGGTACGCTGGCAACTGTCTAAATGATAACTCATTATATTCAAAGACACTGGTCATCCTTTGACGAACCCCATGAAATTTCTTCCCACATCCCCGGTTAAAAATACTACCATATAGGGCACTGAATTCGATCCCAAAAGCATAAGCGTCATTTTTTTAGTAGAATAGCTAAATAAAGCCATATATTATAAAAAAAAGTTTAATAGCAAAAAATTTGATGGTTATAAACGAGAGAGATTTTTTGCAACATAGTCTTAAGTTCGATATCAGACTTGCAAATGTCGTCTTTTTTTCTGCTTCAGATTACAGATTAAACAAGATTACAGCAGAGGGGAAGACGTCATTTCAGAACTGGGTTTTTGCACAGACAAACGTTCGCTAAAAACCAGTTCTGAAATGACGTCCTCCCCTCTGCTGTAATCGGCTAGGCCGTTTGCGACATCAGTTCCCGTTATTTCTAACGGTACCATCGAACCACTTTTCGTGAACGAACTATACTATAGAATACATTTTTTTCTCACCACCGTAGTCCATGGTTTTATTTCTTAGACAACAGAGATTCAGATCCTTCGGTAAACTGCAAGGTTCCAGCCCAACATGATCTTAAATGTCCTTGCACCGAAAATAATAACAAATGCTTTTTTTAAAAATTAATTAATGAAATAAAAATCATTAGCTTCCTTGATATCTGGTGGTTATAAGCGTAGTTACACTTGGTGTTAACAACTTTTCTTTTTTTTTTAATTTACGTCTTAGATTGCTTAGGGCATCGAAGACCGGAGTATGGGCTTAGCGGGACGTTCGATTTAGAAATGTACCAACTCGTTCATTGAATGAGTCAATGAACGGCTTTGCCCATCTATCATGAACGAGTGGACCCATTGAGTGATTCGGTTACCAAACGATTTGGAACAACGCTAATTCGAATCAACCCTAAAATTACGAAACAAAAAAATAACTCTTCAGCCTATCGCAGTGGTACTCAAAGTGTGGTTCGCAAAATCTTCAGTAAATATCGGAAGAAACAATAATAAAATAACACATTTAACCAGCGAGAAGGCGCGAGGTGCTTTACATCCCCCATCTAATTATGCATAATTATTTCATTAAAAACGTCCAATTTTATAGTAAACAATAAGTGGAATTTTCTCTTTATCACCCTACCCCAAAA
This sequence comes from Dysdera silvatica, assembly GCA_006491805.2. Lineage (NCBI taxonomy): Eukaryota > Metazoa > Arthropoda > Arachnida > Araneae > Dysderidae > Dysdera > Dysdera silvatica. Next base: position 19,090 of record QLNU02014387.1, on the reverse strand, counting down.
GAATTTGACTTTAAAGGTAACTGGAAAGAGTTTGGCTAGTTTCAGAAGCAAGGGTGGACGGTCCTTTTTCACAAATTGTAAGTTGTGAGGTGTGAAACACCCCGCGCTCCTGCTGGCGGGTTATTAATTTTAAAAATTCTTGAAATGGTGCATTGTAGCCATTTGTGAAACCTTGAATGTGGTGAGCACAAACAGTAAATTCACTGTAGTGCCCGAACGGCTAATTTTTGGAAAAAAATTCACTGAACAAAAAATGTTTCTTTGATGTCCGTCACTTGTTGCACATACTTGACAGTTCCACACTCTCTTCTAGTGTGCTGAAAAAAGGCAGTTTTAGGCTTATTTTCACTACATAGTAACACAGATCAGGAACAGGAAACTGAATTCCGGATTTCTTTGTCCCTTTTGTATTATTAGCTCAATCGCTTAAGTTATGTATCAAAAATTGTATTTAATTCATGCAATTGGCTACGTAGCAACGACATGATCGTGAACAGTAGTTACTCTCTACAGCCAAACCGGCTCCTTCCTAACAGTGCAAAGAATGCTTATTCATTCCTCGGAAAATTGTAGGTCCAGAGGTTTGGATTCCTCGGAAAACAGTAGGTCCCGGCGCAGCATGACCATTGTAGTCCTTGAGCTGTAAAACCACAAACAAACCAGTCCTTTGCGGACACGGAAATATGGGCAAATATGCCTTATTTGGTGTCCCCAACAACCCCTCTTATTTTGTTGGTAGAGTTCAGGACCACCCTGTATTAGTGATGGACTAAACTGTTACTTTTGAATAATCTGTTTCAACGTTCCTTTTCCAACCAGATAATAGGTTCATCGGTGATTGGAACGTCAGGTTATAGGAATTGGGGAACTTGGTGATAACGCATTTCAACGAGCAACCGGTAACAATATATTGCGCCAGCTCCATAAAAATACACCTTTTGCAACAGAAAAATGCAAAACTAAATAATTAAAAAAAAAAAAAAACAATCCGTATTTAGGATACTGAAATTCAGCTGTTTGAAAACATAAACAATATTACAAATCAAAGAATGTTTAAAAAAATTCAAAGTAATGAAATACAGCAAAAAATATTGATATTGCTGTAAATTAATTGGTAAAAGATATTGAAAGGCAATACAGAGCGTTGCATAATTATAGGTCCACCCAGAAAAATAAATTTTTCTTCATAAAAATATGCAAATAATCTCCCAAAAAATTTCAGTGGTTTCGTATTAGAGTATGTAATAATAACACAGTGAAATATGCTAAAAAGAATTTTTTTTTAAAAAATGCGGCATTGAGGTGTTGCAAAAAGATAGGTCCACCTTAGATTTCTTTCCAAAATACGGCGTGATTATTTCTCATTCATGCAAATTTGCATTATGACGTTTGCTTTCGACATCGCTGAGCGTTAGAACATGTTTTTAAATGTTACTTTTAGTATAGTACCGTGTTAATGAATAGAAAAAGAAATGGTAACAAAAATTAGCTTACCGAAAAGGAAAAAGGCCAAATTAAAGCTTTAAGGAATGTGGAAAGTCGAATAGAGAAATAGCGAAACGTTTGAAACGATTACATAATATGGTGAACAATTTTATTCGATTAGAGGATGCGTACGGTACAAAAAAATCCACTGGGAAGCCTGCTAAACTGACCTCTCGCCAAACAAGGATAATTGTTAAGGGGGTTCCATCTGGTTCAACTTCTTTAGGTGCTTTAGCACGTCGAAAAGATATTCCAATATCAACGTCAATGCTGTTTAGGACCCTGAAGACAGTGCACTGTTTAAGATACAAAAAAAGAAAAACTACCCGAAAGTTATCTGAAAAACACAAAGAAAAGGGACAAATTTGCGCAACAAGTAATGACTTGGAAAGAAGACTGGAGAAAAGTAATGTTCACAGCGACGAAAAGAAATTAAATTTGGATGGGCCAGATGGCTGGCAATTTTATTGGCACGACTTGCGCAAAGAAGAAGAACGAATCTTTTCGAAGCGACAAGATGGAGGTGGTTCTGTTATGATCTGGGCAGGATTTGAATGGCAAGGGAAAACAGATATTACATTCTTAAATATTCGTATGAATGCTGCAGATTATCAAAACCTACTTGATGAGAACTTTCTACCGTTTTCAGAAGAAATTGCAGGGCCACGCTTCATGCTTCAACAAAATAATGCCCCAATTCATACAACTAATTCGACCTTTGAGTGGTTTATAGGAAATGGTGTCCACATTATTGGTTGGCCACCTTACAGTCCAGATTTAAACCCCATAGAGAATCTACGGTGAATACTTGCAAGAGCTGTACAAGCAGGTGGGAAACAATACAATACTACTAATGAACTGAAAGAAGCAATTCTGTCTGAGTGGGGTGCCATCAACGTGTATCACTTGCAGAATCTTATTAATTCTATACCAAAAAAATTTGTGAATTGATTCTGAGGAAGGGAGGAAAAATCTCCTACTAATGGTAAGTGGACCTATCTTTTTTGCAATACCTGTTTTTAATTATTGTGACTTTATTCTTGCAAGTACATTTGCAATGTTTTTTTTTATTTTTATATAATTTGTTGTTACGAGAGCTTAGTAACTTGTAATAAATATAAGTTAAAAACATGAAACAGTAGTTCAGTAGAACTTTCGTTCTTCTGGATGAATCCTATCATTATGAAACACTGCAAATATCCAGACTGGATTAAACAGGATAATTATAAAATGCACATGCTAGAGATGATGTATCAATATATAATAATAAGCAACTGAACTAATAATAATAAATAATATATCAATAACAATAATAATAATATATCAATAACTATAATAATAATATATCAATAACTATAATAATAATATATCAATAACTATAATAATAATATATCAATAACTATAATAATAATATATCAATAACTATAATAATAATATATCAATAACTATAATAATAATATAACTATATCAGATGATATAACTATACACAGGTGTTTATTCAGAATTTTTTATGTGTAAAGCTCAATAATATAAAAATATTAATACTAGCACTAATTAATATACATGTATAAAAAATTTGTTTCATTAAATATGAATTAGCATTTAAAAATAATTTTCGGCTTTAAAATGCACATTCTTCGATCCGTTAAAAGCTACTAACCTCTAAGCAAACTCCTTCTTAAGATACTGATGCTATTATAAAGTTAAATTTTCTTTTCACTAACTTGGATAGATTTGGCTAGATTAAAGAATGGGTTCTCCACCATGACAAAGAGGCTTGATTCCGCCTCAAGTAAGGGGCCGTTCAGTTATTAATTGGGAGGGGCGGAAAAAATAGCCTAGGGGAGGCAAAATGTTAAATCCGCCCATGGCTGTGGGTGGTTTGCGACCTTAGGTTCTATAGTAATTATCGTTCACCTTGATGAATACTATGACCTCTTAAAGTTTGTAGCCTTGGTGCTGAGACACTTTGTATATATTGTTAGTTTGTGATTTTTACGGCTCAAGGACAGCGAAAGTCAAGCTGGACCGGGACCTACGGTTTTCCGATGAGTCCGATCTTCTACCAAGGGAACCAAACGTTGGACTACGATGGGATGGCACTTGTTCCACACTACTATTTTCAGTCAAATCCGGGTTAATGACACGATAGACTAATAGTTCTAAATTAGTTTTCATCGCGGGCCACTTTGGATCTTTTCTTTCGGTCGGCGAGCCAGAAGATATGAAAACGAAATTCTTACACGCTATATAGACATTGGTATAACTAGGGAGGGGAACCAGGAGGGTTTATCCCCCCTAGAAATTTTCTGATTCGATGAAATAGTATTGAGGTAAAAGTATTATACCCTTCTAGGAAAAAATTAGCCCCCTATAAAAAAAAACTACCGCCCCTAGACTGCGAGGCTCGTTACGTCTATGTACAGAGATGAGTACTAGAATATTTGTAAACCAGCGGCATAGGACTCAACCCCCACCCCCCATTGGATATCAAGCATTGCACCTATAAATGCTAATACTGCAATCGGTTTTTTGAGAAAAAGTGAATTTTGGAAAGAGAAAAAAATCGAGTTATCGAATATACTCACAAGCAGTCAGCTAAAAATTCGACTTATCAAAAATATTTTACATTACTTTTCATTAAATTTGTTCCTCTTTCTTATACTTCGACTGTATTTGAGCCTTCGTCCATAATTTTGGGTCGCTACTCCACCGTGTGATACAGAAACAAATTGTTTTAACCCGCGAGCAGGTGCACGGGGTGTTTCACACCCCATAACTTACAATTTGTGAAAAGAACAGTCCACACTTGTTTCTGAAACTGGTCCAACTCCTTCTTGTTGTCTTCCAAGTCACAATCTTTTGGGGTAGGGTGACAAAGTGAAAATTCCAGTTATTGTTCCCCGTAAAATTGGACATTTTTAATGAAATAATGCTATATAATTAGATGGGGTGATAAGCACCCTCCTCGCGTTCCTCTAATCGGCGCTACTCTCGTGGAGTTGAAGTTGCATTTTAACCCGCGAGCAGGCGTGCCGATTAGAGGAACGCGAGAACACGCGCAGAGTGCTTTACACCCCATCAAATTATATAGCATTATTTCATTAAAAACATGCAATTTTACAGGGAACGATAAGTGGAATGCTCGCTTTGTCACCCTAACCCAAAAGATTGTGACTTTGAAGATAATAGCAAAGAGTTCTGTCAGTTTCAAAAGCAAGGGTGGACGGTTCTTTTCACAAACTGATAGTTGTGGGGGTGTGAAACATGCCACGCACCTGCTCGGGGGTTAAAATTTATTTTTATAGGCGTGAATGAATAACAAAATATTTTTCTCAGATCCAACAAAAAATTAGTGCGAAAAATGAGATTGACGCGATAAATCTGCTTGAAATGTAGAGTATAAGTCGTCGTGGCTAACGTTAAAACGTTCTCCAGGTGGTATTTGGTTAGTTTATTTTGTCAATTTTTTAATGCTATTCATACCAGAAAGTGATGACTCGCAATTATAAGTTGATCCATACACCGTTAAAAAGAAAATCGTCAATTTTTTTTATAGTTGGTTGGCTAGTTTTATTTTTTGGCGCAAAGACAACAATGGTCATTCTGCGCTACCAGTTTTTCTACAATTTGGGTACATCGTCATAAATTTTGTCCAAAAATCAAAAAGATTCACATTTGAAGTAGCATTTGAGTTTTTCTGAATCTTGAATTTCGATTAGTTCTTTTTTTTTTTTCAAATTTTGTAGCTGGGTCAGTTTTTACTGTTCGGGGGCCGGTTCTTACTCGGGGGCCGCCCGCCTATTGAGAATTACTGCGATAGACCGCGAAGCCCCGTAGAACAGTGAACCTGCATTTTTCGAAATAATCTAAACCTCTTAATATCTAGGGAACTAATTCCCAACCTTGCTTGGCGCAGAATGATCATTGTTGTCCTTGCGTCATAAAAATACAACCAATCAACCAACCAACTGATCCACAAACCGTAGTGCCTAGGTAGTTGATAAGCTTTTTTTCACCCGATTGACAGCTTCGACGGTCCTCCATGACCTCTTCCCTGGGCAGTGGCATATATATTTTTTATTTTTGGGGGAGAAGGGGTCGAACCCCCAAATGAACAAAAAGTATGAAATAAGAACGCATTTTTTTCCACTTTCTACTTAATTATTTTGCAAGATCACTGCTGAATAAAGAAACTCACTTAAGCTACTATTATTTTGTTTTCAATAATCGAGACAGGCTAATGAAGAATAATTAAAAAACTGTACATTAAAAGTGTACAAAATCTTATTAATCTGGATTTAGGGGATAATTTTACTAGCTTTCCGACTAGCAACGGGGTGTCGGGGCTCCCACAGAAGAGGGCCTTGCCATCGCGGGCCCCTAGACTTCATCCGGGCCCCTGCTTTGGAGAAGTTCCGTGATTCAATACATTTGTTAAAATTCAAATTGCAATGCTTTCAGTTTTATTTGCCGTAGAAAATTCGTTCTGATCTTGTTAGAATAGCAATCTAGCTTTTTTGTGTAAAATAATGTATACGGAGAAATTCGAAATAAGAGAGAAAATACACTGTGTATCTTTCAATACATTATCCATATTTTTACAGAATTCTCCATTGCGTGGAAAGATGGTGCATTCAGAAGTCCATAAAGTGAGATACTAATGAACGTTTTCCGTTGAGAACTTGATTGGGTTAATAAGGGTGGAACGACCATTCTAGAACACTCTGTACATTCAACAAAAACCCATGTTTTACAATGAGTTCCGGGGGAAAAATCAGGAATATGATTGCTGTGAAATTTGAACAGCCTGAGTTTGCCCGTAATTAGACACTTGTATGGGGAAGGGAGACCCATAAAGCTACGAGGAGCTTAATATTCGTTAATGTTTTGATGTATTTTATTAATATATTTAATAATATTAAATATCTAAGTGGACTATTATATTTAACATTAATGAATAAATTTCTTAATGTAAATTTTGCATTGAAAACTTACAGCTACACTAAAAATTTAAATTTCCCTTATCCTTCTTATAGCGTAGATGAAAAGACTCAAACACCTCTGTGAAAACATGATGTACACAAAATGTACGGCAGAAATCTATTCTGGATATATTTTTAATCTCAAAGAACAATTTCAGTGGTCATGTAAAATTTATATAAAACACAAAATTTGAAATAAAATTCTAAAATAATTTTATTAAAAAAAAACCAAAATACTTTCAAGGGGGGTGGGGGGGGCTGATTATACTTCCAAGGGGACTCGTCCCTGTAAATCCCAAGCCTGGCTACGGCCCTGAATTTGAACTGTATGCAGATATAAGCTCCAGCATATTTCCAAACTCATCAAAAATGTTAAACAAGTTTTACCCTTCCTCAACGCGTGTTCAAATGACATGTGCCGCTTATTCGGACTAGAGCTAAAATTGTATTAATGTGAGATAATGAAACTACACCATTTGGTTTCATTATGTCAGCAATGTTACTGAATTGATATTAAAATCTTAGTAAAAAAAATATTTTTCTTCTAGGACTATTATTTATATTCTTTCGTTTTTAATGTCATTTTGTGCAAGCGTAATATCCCTGTTTCCAATTTATCGCACAAAACTAACATGGATGCTGCTTCTTCATGTTTAGTATGTAATTCAAGAACATGTATTTAGCCATAGAGCTCGGAATTATATGGAAAGCACCATAAATACTTTATTTTTGCGTTAATGAACACAGATTATCATATTTTCATGCAGAATGTAGGGAGAATAATATTTGTGTTCATAAAATATTTTTATACGTTAAACTTGAAATAAAATTCGCATGTTTGATGAAAATGGTAGTGGGGGAGTCATAAAAATGATCTTAGCATGCTGAATGCTCCGGCGAATACTTCAAGCGTATACTCCACTTCAGCACAACCGACTGACCATTTTGCCGCAGAATCAAATCAGGGTTTCCATTTTTTACTTTGGCGTAAAATAGCTGTTTTGGCGATATTTAGGACCTTGGAACCAGAGGACGTAGAGGGTCTGTAGTCTTCGTCCCAACGCTGCGATTTTACTTTTACCGCATGTGTGACGGCGCATTTTACTTTACTTCTCAGTTATGCGCCGGAGGAGTCCGAATAAATAGAATTGTTCCCACTCTTAATTTCTGTAAGTTGGTGAGTATTTTTTTCTTGTATATTTCATATATTAAGTTTTTCACACGACTGTATGAAACACATTATTCGCAATAATATGAGAAATTTGAAAAATATAGTCGAACATTTGTAGCATGTTTCTGTCGTTTACACATGTACATGCCTGCATGTAGAAGGTGAAAAAAGAGCTTAATTACCGAAATAATATTTCTCATTGCATTTTATCTCTTTATACTGCATGCAATGAAGTGGTTACGCGAATTTTTTTTGTCAGTGCACAGGGCATACCCGTATATGGGGCACTGGCGTACATAGGGGTGTTGATGGGATTGTAACCCCCCTAATTGGGATGCAATTTTGTATATATATATGAAGTTGTAGCCTTTAACCCCTCAATGAACCTGTAACCACCCTTATTAACTTTCTGCGTACGCCTATGAGGGGGAACTTTAGGGACTGCTCCCCCCTCGACACTAAATTAGTAATAGGAGCGTAAAAGAACGTATATGTATTTACTTGTCAAATTTGTAAAAGGGGGAGGAAAAACTCCCAAATCTTGAATAATTATCAAAATTCTGACCCCAAGATCTCGTTTTGTAGACCACTAATTTGAGAGTACTTTAAAGAAAAAAGATATAGAAACAATTTTTTTTAAAAGGGAGACATTAGAAAAAATTAACTTTCGATGGTAAAACTACAAGCAAAAATTTATAATGACATCTGAAGGTAAAATTGGTGTTTTCTCATTTATTTTTATACGATGTATTTATAATTCTTTTTTACGATAAAGGTGACGCATCTTTATTCAACGTTATTTTGTAAAATTTTTTGAATCCCTCAAATCAAATCCTGGATATGGCTTTGACACAGGGAAAGGTATTGAACGTATACGGCGTAGCATTTCTTTAAATATTTATCTTCATAGAATGAAATAGTAAAATACGTGAGGTTCATGAAAAGCTTAAGCTCATAGTAACTAGATATATATTTTAATTAGTTTTCGCATTAGCACATGAGGTAAAATATTTAATTTTACCTTTGTAATCAAAGGAAATACAACTTTCATTTTACGCGTTTTCTCTTATTCAACTTGGTTACAAAAACTATTTGTAAAAAATATCGATAATTCTGAAAATACCTTTCCACCTGAATTGTTCAGAATTTAAATTTTAAACATATTTCATAGGATTTTCAAATCAGTATAATGATTTGATGATTACCTTTAAAAATATTTGTTTCAATGTGACCAGTATATCGAAAGAAAATATCTTGGTATTTCTAAAATTCAGAAATTAATTTTCACAAATTTATGTGTTTGAATATATCGGTGTGGGGATGAGTTGTCTGTTTCTGAGCAGTGAAAATATATATGTGCCGAGAGCTAGATTTTGATAATGGGTGTTCAGTTCGTTGAATTTCACAATTTTTTTTCTATCCTGAATTCAAACGTTTCACCAATTCCTTTTATAAAATGCAATGCATTTAAAATCCTTATCATAATGTTTTCTTTCTTGGACTACGGACTATAAGCACTGCTTTGGTGTGAGCAATGAAAATTTTCGGGCAAAATGTTGTTTAAATAACAAATGATATAAAACATTATAGTAATATTTATGATACATATTTTGTACTGATGCTTAAAATTAGAAAACCAACAAAAAAGTGTTTAATGCTATATTTCACTAATTTCTTCTGTACTGGCCGATAAGTTCTGCACATACGCATATTAAAGTAGACATTCGATTACCACAACTGTTAATTATTGCAATTATTCCTGGTAGCGAGGAAAATATCGCCATTATTTCCATAAAAAGAGGTCAATATGTTTGAAAAAGAAAAAGTAAAGAACTGCTATCGATTCAGTTAATCGTACTTAATTTTGATAAATAAATACTCATTTCTTCACGATTTCCCTTATCTCATTTGATGCTTACTAAACCGTTTCATCATTTGAACTTTTGAGACTGGAGTCGGTCCCAATTAACTACGATAGTCGGCGTTGTACAGAACACCTTTTTGCATCTACAAGTATGTGTTACTCTATACCAGCGGTTTTTCAACCGTAGTTCGCGGACCCCTGGGGGTCAGCGAAACCCTCCCAGTGTTCCATACAGGTTCGAAAAACTACTAAGACCATACCATTTACTCTTTAATGTTAAGAATAAATTATGAGGGAACGAAAAATTTCTTCCTTAAATGGTGAAAATGAGTGCTGAAACACTAGAAATAAATATGTATGATGCAAAGTCCAGGCTTTAAACTTTGAGTTAATTTTTGGGGGTCCGCAAGTACGAGTGGTCTCTGAAGGGAGTCCGCGGTCTAGTGAAGTTAAAAAACCGTTGCTCTATACCATATAACAAACGTAAAGTTAATTTTTTTACGCTTATTACTTTGCCTGCTAATTAAGTTCGTGTTCAATTTAAAAGGAGGGCCCCTAATTGATTATAGAGACTCCATCGCCCCTTTTGATGAACATAATTACGGGAAAAGATAGTGCGCTGCTGTATTCAGTGACTTAGTAGTAAGAGCGTTGAGATGGTAACCTAAAAGCCCCTTGTTCGAGTTCAGACAGGTATATGGTCAGGTTTTTCTTCTCCAGCTCTCATGAGCTAACAACGGGCTCTAGTCTGAATCCACAATTAAGACGCGTTAAATTTAATCTTAACTCATTCTTTCTGAACGTAATCTGCATGCAATTGCGTCAATTTTGTGTAGATTCTGTTCAGTTATTTCTTGTGCAGTGTATCGCTATTGAATTCAAATAAGGCCCTGCGGTGGCGCAGTGTGGTAACGCGTTCTCCTATTGCGCGGCTAATCCGGGTTCGACTCCCAGCAGTGCAAAAAGAACGCTTACTCAGAGATCTCATAAAGATCGCACTGCTCACTGTAGTCCGGGGTTTGGTTCCCTAGGCCTTAAGAGGTTCGGATTCCTCGGAAAACAGTAGGTCCCGGCGCAGCATGACCACTGTAGTCTTTGAGCCGTAAAACCACAGACAAACAAGTATTCAAATAATCTCCATCTGCAAGGCCGATGACAGCAGTATTACTTGGGAAATCACTCGTAGAGAAAAAGATTTCGTGCGTCCGGTGGGGTACAGCCTTGCAGATGGAAATTATTTGCATTCAATATTAATATTTGCCTTAGCTAGGACATCTGTTTCGTTTAACTATGTTGCGGGTGGTTTAAAAAGCGGTCTAGGCACCTCACCACTATTCACTAATTTGCTCCTCGTGAAGCTTTATATTCCGCTCGCAGGGGAGTGTTTAATAGCTGTGCGTAGCTCAATGGGTAGAGCATTTCACCGGTTGTAAAAAGGTTGTGGGATCGTACCCCACCAGACGCACGAAATCTTTCTTTTCTCTATGAGTGATTTATCAAGCTGTGTATCGCTATGCTATGTATTCTTATTGCTTCAATTTTGAGCACTAGTGCACTGGCGTACGTAGGACGGTTAATGGGGGCAGAACCCCCCTCATTGCGATACAATTTTGTATATACACACACATGGATGTATGAAGTTTTGGCTCGGGAAACCCCCTAATAACCATGTAATCACTGCTTATAAACTTTTTACGCATGTTATTGATTCAGAATACTTGCGCATTATGAACGCCACTGTTGTACTTCCTGCATAAACTTCCTCATTCGATTTCGAGGTCACTCGTATTATCTATCGGTACATATCGCATTGTGTAAATATAGAAATTTAACTGGGTTTGAACGTAGCATGATTGGGAGAGTTCAAGTATTACGTAAGCAATATTTTGGCCATTTCAACCCCCCACCCCGTGATAAGCAAAAATTAACGTTGGCTCACGTAGGAAAATAAGCTCAATGGCAACCCCACCCTCCCCAAAGATGCTTACGTAATACTTGAACTTTCCCATTGTGGGTATACGAAGGACTGGAAGTTATGTCTTTGCTACAAGGAAATAGGTATAGCAGGGCCGGGGTCAGAGTGGGGGACAAATGGTGCAAATACCCTTGGGCCCGGGATCCTAAGTGAGGGGGTCATGACGTGAAACTTCAATAACTTAACATAATTTATTATTAAAAGTAATTGGTTGAGGGAATCTGCCTAACAGCCTAGGAGCTCGTATATTCTGTCCGCAGCCCTGTGGTATAGTATACAGTAAAACCTCGATTATCCGTCAGACACGAGACCAGAGCCTTGACGGATAATTGAAAAGACGGTTAAGCGGAAACGGGGAAATTTACAGTACAATATAGTACATTTTTATTAAAATTATACAATTAAAAAAAAATACGTTGTGAAATTTGCTGAAGGCACAAACGAAATTTATTTGAATTAAGAGAACTTGCATGTAATGAAACACGAATATAAAACATTACATACCTGTGTGTAAAATTATTGTTGTTGGTTGAAAAATGCATTTGTTTTTGTTTTTATTTAAACACACTGCGTGCTTTTTTGGCTGCCATGTCCCGTACTCTTCGAAGCGGTAATAGCTGAGTAGCATCTGTTTCAGTCTGCTGTTTAAACCAGTCAATGTACATGTAAAGCATACATTCTGCTTCAGCATGGGTGATGGTTTTTGCAGGTTTTCCAGCCTCCTGGGCACTTTCATCGTTTTCTTTGGGATCATTGGAGTTTAACATTTTCTGAATGAGTTCGTCGTCATTTAGGAACTCAAAATCTGCTTCAAGTTTGTCAATGTTCATCCATTCAACAATATCGTTAATTTCAATGTTTTCTCCTGCAGGTAGAACTTCACAAATGTGTAAAATTGTCTCATTGTCGATGTTACCGGAGCGGCGCAACATGAAATTGACGATGACGGTTAAGTGAGAAAGACTGAAAATCGAGGTTCCACTCTATATATCAGCAGTGGGACAGTAACGTTCAGTGGATGCGTGTAATAAAGGAAGAATTATACGGATGGCACCCCAGAACAATGATATATTACAGTTACCCAAATTACCGCCCAGTTTAACGTTGCAGCGATATACCTTGTACAGACGTTAGTCAAATATGCGCAGTCATTGCCAAATAAATAAAACGTGCATTGGCATCGTACCATACGGTAGTTTTTCAGGTTAAATGATTAAAAGACCACGCGACTCTAATTTTAGGAGTTTATGATAATTAATTATTGTTGACTGAGAGAAATCAAACATTAAAATTTATGAGAAAATTTAACGATAGAATGATCTGCTCCGGAAAAGTTGCATATTTTGTTATAATAATAGCAATAAAAGTAATTTATATGTTCACGTACAGATAAAAAATTTCTATTACACCTGTAGTAATATATTGAAACCCCATATTTGGATTTTTTTTTCAAAAAGTCAGTATAAAATGCTTGAGTAAATTATAATGGGATTACTGTAAGAGTTTGATGTAAGGAAACGGAAAGAGAAGTAACTAGGCGGAAGTTAAACAGAAAAACAGCGAATAATTTTGAACGTGTTGCAAGAAATGTAGATCATTATCAATAATTTTGGAGTATGATGAAAAAAAAATGTTGCACTAAAAACACTTACATATATATTGATTTATCTTTACAATCTCGCGATCTGTGACACGCAACGTCTCAATAAGAATGAATAACAAATTAAATATTCCAATATATTTTTATTCTTTTAATAAACTAAAAAGCGCATAATGGCTATCTCGTACAAGAACACGTATACCACTTGCAACGAATAGTATTAAAAATATATTAATTATTCTACATTAATGTGAAAGTCCCTTTTTTATAAATAAAAATATCTGTTTTTCTAAATATTTTACAAATGTCACTGTCACGTGTCAGGCATATTTGTAGGCTAAAATCTGAAATGGTAATTCTAGTTAGAGCTAAACAATACAATTGGAATGCAGTTCAATATACAGTAAAAATCGGTTATAACGACCTCCAAGGGACCGTGCAAATTCGGTCGTTATAACCGATATCTTTTTGCAATCATAATACCCTATAGTAATGCACTCTAGAGTTTTATAAATTATTTTGATAGTAAAAAGTATTAAACTTTTTGGTTTCAAAATTAAATAAAAATATATTAATTATAATGAATTTAATTTCAGTTTATATTACGTTATAGCCAAACTAAGTACATAGTACTTTCTTAGTTTTTAAATTGAAAAGATTGTAGAAAATACTACTAAAGTATATAATGTAGGAAACACATGTAATAAATAGTATTTATTATATTAATGACTTAAGAACAGTGCCGGTTTAAGAGATTTATGGGCTCTACGCTGAAAAAAATGAGAATGGGCGACAGAATATGACCTCGCGATATTAAATTAATAAATCCCTTTTTTAAATTCATTCTCTTCAATATTCAGGTTTAGCAGTAATAAAAATTTCTCGGACAGTTGTAAATAAACAAGATTAGAATATCGCTTAAATTTTGATAACAAACTTCAAATTTATTACCCACAACCCATATGGTTCTGACTTATGACTGTCAAGTGGCGTCGTTATATTCGATACGAATTTCCCTACTTATAATTTACGTAGGCTACAAAATTACCGTCGTTATAGCAGATTTCTTCCGTTATATAGGATGTCACTATAACCGATATATTTAGTATGGAGTAGAATAGCAAACCAGACTTCTTGTAAAAAATCCTATCGTTATATGCGGTTGGTCAGGCGTCGTTAACAGGCGTCGTTATAAACGATTTTCACTGTACATGCATTTTCACATTTTCTAAGGAGGTCAAATACTTTCTTTCCTCTCTTCCGATCACCTACATGCCCAGCCGTGAAAATTCTGGAATTGGCTTTCAAAGGAATTTTGATTGGCGCGTTTGGCGAAATATGAGTATTGATCGCTTCAAGCATATAAGATAACCCACTCTCTGGATTTCAATTATGAAAGCTATAGCTAATCAATCTCGTATGATGAATACCGACGGCATTTTTTTCTTTTCTTTTTAATTTATATCTACGTGCAATTTGAATTCTAATTTATTTTTGAATTTATACTATATGTTTAGTATTTAGATGGTTCAAATGATAATAATAAATGTGAGGCATCATCATCATCATCATATTCAACCATTATCTATCCACTGCTGGATGAAGGTCTCTCCAAATGCTTTCCACACAAGTCTATCCTGGGCCATTCGTTTCCACGTCACCCCAACCTGTTTTCTTATTTCATCCACCCATCTAGTTTGAGGACGTTTTCTAGGTCTTCGGTGGTCTCTTGGAATCCAGTTCAGAATTTCTGTTGTCCATCGTTGATCAGTTCTTCTTGCAATATGCCCAGCCCATCGCCATTTCAGCCCTTTTACTTTAACAATGATGTCCTCTACTCTAGTTTGCTCTCTCACCCAAGTGTTTCTTTTTCGATCTCTCCTAGTTATTCCAAGCATGCACCTCTCCATGCTCCTTTGCGTTGTCTGTAACTTTCGTATTGCTCCAACTGTTAGACTCCATGTCTCTGATCCATAAGAGAGGACTGGCAATACACACTGGTTGAAGACCTTTCTTTTTAGACACAAAGGCAATTTCCCCTTCAGGATAAAACTGTTTCTTCCAAATGCACTCCAGCCAAGTTTAATACGTCTGTTGAGTTCTTTCATAATGTTGCCATCCATTGAAATCAGCTGGCCAAGGTAAATATATGAATCAGCAATTTCTAGCTCAATGTTGTCAACTTGTATTTTTGTTTCCTCTACAAAATTATTGAACATGATCTTAGTTTTTTGTAGGTTCATCTTGAGTCCAACTTCTTTACTTCTAGTTGAGAGCTCCTGTACCATGTCTTGGAGTTCTGATGGGTTCGTTGAAAAAATAACAATGTCATCAGCAAACCGCAGATGATTTAAATATTCACCATTTATTTTTATTCCCTTGTTATTCCAATTTATCAGCTGAAAAATCATCTGTAAAGCTGAAGTAAAAAGTTTTGGAGAAATGGTATCTCCCTGCCTCACCCCTTTGCCAAGTTTGATAGTTTTGGTATCTTTATGTAACCGAAATTTTGCACTTGCATTTTTATACACACGTTTCACCATGTCAATGTACACATCCTCAATGTCTGTTGATCTTAA
>QLNU02014386.1:0-10767 GCA_006491805.2 Dysdera silvatica | reverse complement strand
TCCTCATTCGTCTAGCGGTCCAAGACACTCCGGGCTAAACGGAGGGACCCTGGTTCGAATCCAGGATGGGGAAAGCGTCTCTTTTTCTCCAAAATTACATAAGCTCTAGTTTGAGCTGTAATTAATACGTGGGTGGCAAAAATTATAGTATGAATAGCTTTCTCTCGAATGAGAGGTCCACTTAAGGGTGTACTTTTCTGTTCCTCAGTAAACCACAAAAGAAAAGAGGCTTTGTTAACCTATCTAATTATGAGTGTTTTGCTGTCTGCAGAGTTTCCAGTGATTTTTCTGATGAAGATTACAGAGTTCAATCTTGGCATGGTTATTTACCCAACCAGTAATAGTTGCTTTCTCTATGCCAAACTCCATAGACAGTTTAGTCACACCTTTATCTAAATATTTCAAGACATCAAGATTGTCTTTAAGAGTACACATAGTATGTTTGCATTTGCTAGCTATTTTTCACAATATCACTTTCACTTGTGTAAGTATGTAACTCGAAAATATCACACAAACTGTGACAATCATGGCAGCCAACTGACAAGATGGAAACAAGTGGTGCAGTGTGTTGCTAATCAATTGAAATTTTTCATTAAGGGAAGAGAAATATTTGGTTACCCACCCGTCTTCTGTTGTCTGCTATGCATTCACACCAAAACATCACACATATTGACGAAAAGAGGTCGCTCTGGCTGGACTTTGCATTGGGCACATACGCTTCTCCCATTAACGTCTCTTAAAGGGAGAAGACGCCCCAGTGTGTGCTACATGTGATAAACCATCGAATATTTGCATGTTGTAACGGTTTATATAAATTTTAACCAGCAATGTACATCATCTTTTAACCAAAATAATTTTACCCTTCATGACATTTTGTGATTCTTTTAATCATATCATTTTTAATTTTTTTTATCTAATATTGGCTTTTTAAACCTTCTGATATTATTACATCGTTTTGCTTCATTGTATATTAATACATTTTTATATTCCTAATTTGTTTTGTTAAAACCATATGTACGGTCTCACATTGTCTGGTGCAGAATGACCGTTATGCCATAAAAATACAATCAACCAACCAAAACGCCACATATAAAATAATTATAACTTACAGTAAATTCTGTAGTAGAATAGGTTTCGGTCCCAATTAGTTTGGGTTAATGAGACTTTACTGTATATAGTTTAAATGGTATTCAGTTCATCCTAAAAATTCATTTTTTTTTTTTTATAAAGGTGTAATGTCTAAGGTTAATAGGTATATTTGCTGAGATCCAAAACTGGAAACATAAGCAATAGGATTGTGTACTCAAAGCATATTTAAAACACTTTTTGATGTTAAGAACGTGATTTACTTTTATATAAGTGATTCTAGAAATATCTCGCTATTAGTAGTCTTCAATTATATAAAGTACCTAATTCATACATTTAAAATTTTTAATTATTAAGATTGCAATACTTGTGATATATAATTCAGCCATTTTTGGAAAATTGAATAATTTTCTACAGCTGTGTACAGTAGAAGTGATTAATATAAATTTTTGTAAAACTGAATAAACAATATTCACATAAAATGTTTTATGCCATGTTATTTTGAAGAATTCGCTATGAAAATAAGAATTTAAAACCTACTGGAATTAAACCATTTCATCAATAGAAACAAAGTATCTTTAGTTTGTGTCAGTATTTTCTCAGCCCTGCAGTTGTAAGGTGTTCACCTAACATGCCATTAACTTGGGTTTGATTCCCAATGGTGAAAAAACAAGGATGTTTACCAATTTACTGCTCACTGTAGTCCATGAGTTGGTTTTCTAGGCCTTAAGAGGTTCGAATTCCTTGGAAAAGTGTATGTTCTGGCATAGCATAACCCTTGCTGTCCTTCCATTTTAAAAGTCAACTTGATATTTTTCTGCAATCATTTTTAGAATATATCCCCACTAGCTATCCTAACCATTCTGAATTTGTAGGACAATGTTCAATTCCTAGTAAGCACTGGTTTGTGTATAAACGTATCATGGTCATTGGAGTTTTCGTTAAACTGTCATTTCCCATAAAACCTGTTCAGCGGTTTTGGTACATAAAAATATAGTACTTTTTTAATACAGTATGAAAATGCTGGCTGGATTTATTTCCCCTCTCCTGAAATACAGGTAAATTTTGATTGCAAATTTTTCTTAATTCAGTAACTAAATAGAAAGTCATTTGTCAGAAATTTTACTTTCTATGCTAAGAAATAAGGTACAATTTTGGATTATGAGTTTAAAATAGAAAATTTTGGGAATTTCAACTAATTTGCACTTCGGTATCAATGGAGAGTCTTCAATTCGACTCTGGGTCAGGGCGATGACTCTTTCTTCAATATATAAAGCTCTAGTTTGGGCTAATAACGTGGTTATCACATACACAAAATGATTAGTTAGCATTTTTAAATGTGAATCTTATAGGAATGCGACAATAAATATGATATACCTGCTAACCGATACAAAAATTTTGCATAAGGTTCTAATTTTGATTTTATTGAAGAATCAGAGCTGGTGTTAGACATTTGACGGCCGTAGACGGAAATTGCAACTATAATATGTAAAGGCATAGGTGTCAACGGTGTGTGTTAAGGTGGCCACTCACAGTCGTTCCATCTTACCGAACGGAATGCCGTCACTCCAAAAACGTGCGAGTGTGAAAACTTGTCTAGGTTTAAATGGAGTGGAGCGGCGCCACGGATATCCAACAGGCTGGAAATCCATCGTTTCGTTCCATTCTGCCATCGCTCCTCGTGAGTGGAAAAACCCATCCGGTAGTACGAGACAAGTGGAATGATAGCGCGCTCGTCCGTGACAAATCGTGATGTGTAAATGGGCTAGTAAATGCTGAACCTCCATCTAGTAAAGACGTCTTTGACCGTGGGGAATTTACCGGATTTGTGAACGTTAATTTGTTTTTATCGTATTGCGTTATAGTGCGTTACAATATAGCTGTAAGAAATTTCAGTTCTTCATAACTCATGCCACTTAGTAAAAATCTGAGAGTTGTTGCCAGTCTTTCATGAGGACTGACACTTTGTCTCATATTCGTCTGTCTTATTAAAGGGTTACCAGATTGAGCAGGTGGAAATAAGTTTTCTCGTTCATCCGGAGGTAATTCCTCCCATCATGGGGTCCCAGTGTTAATTTGTTCATACATCAAGTTTACATGGCTAAGAATGGGTCTGTTTAAAAGCCACTGTTTCACCCACTTCCTTTTCGGCCTTCTACTCTTGACCTACAGGAAAATTGCTGTTGAAAGTAAAAGAAATTCGTCGTCCATTGATGTATACGAACACTACATTGAGCAGAGTTCGACTCAAGAAATGCGTGGAGTGTACTGATGGAGCGTCCGTGAATGACCCACCCCACCCCACCCATGTTTTAGGTCGCTCCAAACGGAAGGGAGTGACGCCACGCCAACACATTTGGAACGACCTTGAGTGGCCAGCTTTACAGCTGAGTTCAGCCGCTATATTTCATATGGCTTGCGGGCCCGGGCTTATTAAATGGATGAAACTGAAAACTGACTTTTCTATATCGAAATTAAGGCATTGAGTGCAAGAAGGGTGAATTCAATATCCAACTTTTTTTTTTCAACCATCCTGTTCAGGGACATGTGCGTTGCATGCTCTAAATTGTGGAGGTCGCCCATCTTGACTCATGAAAATAAACTTGATTGGCTTTTGAGCGTTCGGCGTGCGAACAGTAAGAGCGAACTTCGCAGCCCCTTAGTAAGCAATCTCGGCATTTTCCACTTATGCTGACGAGCAAAACGATGACGACCAAGTTGATTATGATGTTTAAATAACTCGGGAAGATGTTATTGCACATTGTGATAATATTGAAAAATGAATGCTTAAGTAACTTTCTGGTTTCGCAGACGGCTCTCTGTAAATTTCAATAACCTCGGTATGTATTTCTACTCCAGGTAATTACATAGCCCCAAAAAATGTTTTCCGTAATATGGACAAAACCATTGGTATACATAGGAAACACTTTTTCCTTCGCTAAATACTGTTACCACTAGAGCCTGGATTATATGCAATTGCATATTTTAGCCCTTTTTAGCGTTTGTCCATATAAGTACATAAAAACGGTGAATTTCTAGAATAAATGCATATTTTAAGGGTTTTAGTAATTTTAAGAATTTTATCATTCACTCTTCAGAAAAATTTCACTACAACACAAAAGTTAAGCTCTCCTCGTACTACTTACCTTAGCGAAAAGGCAATGGAATTTGTAAACGTCTAATTATGTCTTAGGGCGCCGAAAATGTTGTCAATACTGAAGTCACCATCCTTGTTAGGAAAACCAAAGGTTAATTTTACTGTACTAGGCTGGTAGTTGATTGAAGGTCTAAAGACTAAATCTCTTTCTAAAATTCTACACCATTTTCTCTCGGCTATAGACATGGGTCCACCATCGATAAACCATCCGTAATAGCACTGGCGTACGCAGGGGGTGTTGATGGGGGTTGTAACCCCCGATTGCAATGAAATTTTGTATATTTAACATAGGAATATATGAGTTGTAGCTCTGTAACCTCCCTTGAGCCTATAATCCCACCTTACGAACTTTCTGCTTACGCCTATGCGTATATAATGGACAACCCGCAAAAATTTATAAGTGCTGTCCAATATCTTTTGTAGCTCTTGAAGGGACTCTTTTGGCTATAAAAATGCTATTACACGATAAAAGAAAAAGTTTAACTGATTAGGACATCGAGAGAGAGAGAGAGAGTAATATACCGTCATAGAAATTGTGCTGCATAAAACGTAAAATTTAATGTATATCGAATTTTTCTATTCGGCAGTTAATAATCTGTTTTAAAATGCAGGGCATAAGGTTTTCAAGCGCTAAAAATTTTTGAAGTACATATTCATTTTAAGTGCATATACATGGATATTTTGAGGTTCTTTAGTGCATACAATCCGGGTTCTAGTTATCACAGCGCTGTAGAAATAAAATGTCTTCTATCTGAGCATTAATATTACATTTAATAAATGTAAGACAATTTTTATATTAAATCCATGATCCTATTATACAAAAAAGAAAAGTATAATTAAACCCCTTAACGATCACTATTTCTGGAAACGGATTCCCCCCCTCCCCCATCATAGACTCAATACTAAATTTACCTCCATTCAGAGACCACCTCTCTGAGCAACCGTTTTCTCACGGAACCGACGGTGGTTTCCTTAGGGAAGTTTCACTGTATTTATACAAACTTCATAATAGATTACTTGTTCAGATATCGATCAGTCGTTTCAAAGATTTTTTTAAGGTTTTTAGTCTAACAAATTTTAGGATTGGAAAATTTCCACTTTTTGTTGGGTAGGTCGGATTATGGGAAGTAAACCATTATTTTAGGGGCTAGATACATTCTAGGTACCCAGACTGTTTTAAAAAGATTTTTCCTCAAACCATGCCTTTGTTAAGTACGCTTAACGCACGGAACGCCGCCTTGTTGAATTCGCCCAACCCAAATTTCTTTATATATATATATTATAATGCGCTGAAATTTGAAAGAAAATTAAAAAGGTGATATAGTCTATGGCAAATTTTTAAAAATTTAAATCATGCATCAAGGTAGGTAAAAGTTATATTTGAAGTTTCCGGCTCGGGCTCAAGTTCCCATAAAATGTTTCGGGCTCGAGCGTCGAAAAATGAGCCCGAAATCATCTTATGTGTGTGTATATGTTGGGGGTGGGGGGATCCTAACCAGGCCGTAGTCAGGATTTAATTTTGGGAAGTGGGGTTCAAAAATGTTTACATCATATGTCGATGCAATCACATCATTCAAGGCCGTAGTCAGCGTTTTTTTTCGAGAGTGGGGAGAGGGGATTGAGCCCTCTGGAAATGTAATCAGTCCCCTTGGAAAATATATATTTTTCAAAATAAATTATTTTAAAATTTTATTCTAAATTTTTTTTGAATAACATTGTATATGACAATGAAAATTGTTTTCTGGTCTTAAAAATATGTTCAAAATAGAACTTGGATATTTAGTAATATTATATTAATAAAATACACCAAAACGTTAACGAATTTAAACTTCCTGTATCTTCCTGAAAACCCACTGTAACTTGCAGTCCTCCCTGTAACAAGCGTTTGGCTACAGGTCTGAGGTGGGGAAGGGGAATGAAACTTTTACGGCATACATTGATACAAACACAGCATATACCTACCGACGGAGTTAAAGAATATATCGATATAACATGTATCAGTACAATTGCAACATATATCGATATATACATTTTTTTTAATTTCAAGGTTGACACAATAAAAAAATATTTATGCAAATACGAGAATATTTTCAGTGGAGGACATGGCATTTGTAACATAATAGAAGCTCAAACTGAAAAAAACAAACAACAAACCCCTCATAAAACTAAAAAAGGTATCTCTCCCCTCTTATACAGAAAAAGAGTAATTCAGGTATACACTCACCTTATCAAAAATTAGTCGGTCCTAAAGATTATATAAACTGATTTAAAATTTCCTCCGCTTACACATCAATAATTTGATGTGTAGCTGAAAGTGCTAACTCATTTAGTTTATGTTCTCCCGTTGAGTTTCTGAAATACTTTTTCTATCGCAGTAATAATGAAAATTTTCTTCCTGCTGTTGCAGTTGAAATCGGAATTGTAACAAGGATCTTTCACAACGTGTATGAGTTTGGAAAAAGATTGGAGTCACATTGGATAAGTGCTTCCATTGCGTTAGCAGGCCTCGAATTAACATCAATTTTTATCCATTTGTTCCTCCAAACAGAATATTTAATTATTACGAAAGTAAATAAATTTGCTTGAAAAATACCTCCATGATAAATAATTCCATGATAAACTGTGTTATTCGTTAACGTAAAATTTATATCTGGTGCGAACACTAAGCATGGTACGAAAGCATAGAAAACGTATAATTTATTATAATTTATGCTTTTCTTCAAAATTCATCTTCATTTTAAATTTATATTTGACATTTATTAATTAGAAAAGCCGAATTTTATGTTCTAAAACAGATCTTTATATTTTTTGCAGTAGCTCTATAAATTGAATTAACTGGTAAATTATATGTTTACAGGAATAAATTATAAAAGTAAAAATAACTTTGGATAAAGATGTGTCACCTTTATCGAAAAGACGAAATATAAATACATCATACAAAAATAAATGAGAAAATATAAATTTTGTCTTCAGACATCATTATAAATTTTTGTTTGTAGTTCAGCCATCAAAAAAATTTTTTTTTTATAATGTCCCCAATTTAAAGAACATGGTTTTTATATGTACACAGTGTGGCAAAGAATTTTTAAGACTGGTGCTAGATGTCAGTGCACAGTGGCTCGATCAGCGTAATCGCGCATGCGTGATAAACCTTGATCGTCTGGTGGCACACTGCCAAAAGTTGGACGGATTTGCTAAACTAACTCAAACGATACGGCCATTTATTACAGAAGTAAAATTCTTTCATGTTGAATTATTGAGATGGAACAAAGGGGTGTAATTAAATTTAATGCAAAACTTGGTAAAAGCGCCTCGTAAACGTACCAGTTGATGAAATAAGTTTACGGGGAGTTTTGTTTAAGTAGATCAAATGTTTTCCTATGGCACAAACGTTTTTTGGACGGAAGAGATACGCTAGAAGATGATAAGCATACCGGAAGACCAAGTTCATCCAGGACACCTGAAATTCTTGAAAAAGTGCATGATTTCGTGGTAAGCAATCGCTGTGCGTCACTAAGAATGATGGCAGAGTCTTTAAACATCAACAAAGAAACGATTCGAACCATCCTGCATGAAGATTTGGCCAAAACAAAAGTCTGTGCTAAATTTGTTCCACACACTTTAACCAATGAACAAAAAGCAAGGAGAAGTGCACATTGCAGAGACATCATTTCAGCGCTGAAAATGATCCAAACTTCTTAAAAACCATTGTTACAGGAGATGAAACATGGTGTTTTCAGTTTGATCCTGAAACAAAACGTCAAAGTGCGGAATGGAAGTCAAAAAATTCACCACAAGCCAAAATAAAAAAGAAAAGTTCCATCAAAAATCAAAACAATGCTCATTACATTCTTCGATGGTCAGGGTATTATCCATAAAGAATTTGTTCCAACTGGACAAACAATTACTGGTGAGTATTACTTAAATGTTTTGAAGCGTTTGATGGCCAGAATTCGTCGCATTCGTCCAGAATATCGGGATGAAGGCAGTTGGTGTTTATTGCATGATAATGCACCCAGTCAGCACTTCACCGATGATCTCAACACTTGCCTTTTTGCTAAATTAAGTTATATTTCCCTTTTAATAATTCAAAATATGTTATTTGCTCAACATACATAGTTTTATCAAAATTTTGGCTCATGTATTCTTTAAAGCCATTCTCCATATATCTTTATCATTTTTTCAGATATTTCAATAAAAAATTTGTTGAAGCAATTTGCCATTTCCCCTTTTTCCGTTATAATTCTATTATCATCTTTTATTAATTTTATTTCTTTATTTTTATTATCTCTACACAATTATTTATAAACTTCCATTTGTTTTTATTATCTACATTAGTCAAGTTTTTATCCAAATATCTTTTTTTGTGCCAAACAATTGATTTAGTTATACAGTTTCTTAATTTTTTGAATCTTTCTAAATAAATCAATTTTTTTGTTCTTATAAATCTCTTAAATAAATTATTCCTTTTCTTTATATTGTTTTTGATTCTTTTGTTTATCCAGCTTATTGTTTATTTTATCTTTAATATATTTTCAATTAATTTTTTTCATAGAATTCTTTAATTTTTCTTAAAAATATATCATATTTGTTATTATGATTTAATTCTATGTCCCAATCAATTGATTTTAAATCTTCCTTGCATTTATTAATATTTCTTTTACTCAGGTTTCTAATTCTCATTTTATTATCATTTTTTACAAATTTTTCATATATCCCTACTATAATAGCCCTATGATCGCTTATTTGATAATCTAAGACACAAGATTTATATTCCCTAATATTTGTAAAACACACATCAATTATTGTAGATGAATTTGTAGTCATTCTCGTGTAATCTTTTATATTTTTAACTGACATTCCTTATTGTGGCAATAGCCACAATACTTAATAAAGTAATTGTTAGTAGTTCTCAAGTGACTTGAGGCACACGTTAAACTTCAACTTGTAATATCTCCAGTTCTATTCACCTCAAGAAACCCATTTTAATTTTCTTAAAACAACAATTATACAAGTCTTTTTTTCTTATGTAAAAAAATATATATGGTGCAATTTGAAATAAGAAGGAAAAAGGTGTATTATGTATTTTTTAACACACTGTACATATTTCAACAGGATTCTTCATAATATAGAAAGATAGATAGCACATTTAAAAATCTACAAAATGAAACGTGAACGAACTTTTTCCACTGAATAGAACTATAGTTATTAGAGGTTATACGGCCATTATGGGACACCCTGTATATTACATACCGTGTCTCCAGGAAGGAGGGGGTGTGAATGATGAATTACGGGTTGGGATGTATGCCTGAAAACAATACCGACTACAAGAGGCGCTGAACTGTTAGCCATTTCTCCTTACTATATACCAAGTTAAGACAGACTTGTAAACAGAACATGTAAAAACATCTGTAGTAAAAATCTATTTGAAATATAATTTTAGGGTCAAAGAACAATTTAGATTGTCTTGTACAAAACGAAAATTTTAAAACAAAATTAATGCAATTTTTGATACTGCAATCTTTTCAATTTTTTAGTTCTGCAATAATTGATTTTGAGAAAAAAATGAAGCGTAGAAAATTTTCCAGGGGGAGCTAAGCTCTCCTGACATGTAGAAGAATTATAAGCCAAGGACAGATGAGATGTTCATATTGATGGGCAGATAGCGTTGATGAACCAATTTGCCCATCTCTAATATTTGCTGCCGTTTTAGCAGTCGAAAACATTCTTTTCCTCTGATTTTTGTGAAATTTTGAAAAATTCCCCTGAGAATTTCCTTGCCCCATACTAATTTGATTTAAAGATGGGCAGGTGACAAAAGAACGGAAAAGTTCACTGATTCCATGCATAGCGGTAGTAGATTTCCTCCTCCGTCCCCAGCATTTATTGTTGGAATGTTGGAAATAGGGACAAGGTTGGGGGGAGGGGGCTTAAGGTAAGTTTTTTATAATTTTGTCCACACTTTTAAAAATAATATAAATCAAACATAATTTAAATTTTACTGTTTCTTTTTATCACAGTTTTATGTCAGTTGATACGTGCACAACACGGAACATGCACATGGCACAATAAATACTTATCAAAAATAAAAATTGAAACTAATTTATTTCAATATTCAATCCATATTTAGCTAAAGGATACATCCATTCAAACAGCATCATATATGTTGTTTTTGCATTGAATGCAAATGCCAAACCTCTTAAATCCCGAGCAAGACCTATTAAAAGTTTCTAAAAATAAAAGTATCAAATGTTATTTTAATAAATTAAATAAACAAGTTCCCATATAAGTATATCAGAAGAGTGATTTTAAACAAAACAAAAAATACAAGACAGATTTGATGGTCAATAAGATACATGAAATGTTTGCATAGAAATAAGAAATTAACTAACTTGTACTCGAATATGAAACTAGGCCAATGATTAACTGATGGGAGGACTGAAGTTACATATGAAATGTCATATATATGTTTATAACACTGGTGTGACTAAAGCCTGAACCAATGTACGTACAAGCATGGACAG
>QLNU02014385.1:0-11073 GCA_006491805.2 Dysdera silvatica | reverse complement strand
TGGGTCATTAAACTGCAAGAAAAAATAAATACAAATGAATCGTCTCATGATGAGCAAAAAATTCAAAAATCAGGTTTAGAACATGTTAAATCTTTTCGAATATAAGGAAGTACATCAGAACTCGGTTATGAGGAAAACGGACATAACGAATAAATGGAATTCCACTTGGCGATTTAATGTAAAAGGTCGAGTTCACTGATTATCGCAGATACAACGAATCGATTTTGTCCTCCCTAGCTTCGTTCTTAACTCTGTATTTAAAGATTTTAGGGCCCAGCGGTGGCGCGTGATGGTAACGCGTTTTCCTAGTGCACTATTAACTCTAGTTCGACTTCCAACGGTGCAAAGAACGCTTACTCAGAGATCTCATAAAGATCGCACTGCTCACTGTAGTCCGGGGTTTGGTTCCCTAGGCCTTAAGAGGTTCGGATTCCTCAGAAAATTGTAGATTTAGAGGTTCGGATTCCTCGGAAAACAGTAGGTCCCGGCGCAGCATGACTTTGAGCCGTAAAGCCACCAAACAAATAGACAAAGATTTTAGGGCCCGGCGGTAGCGCGTTGTGGTAACGTGTTCGCCTCTCAACGGTGTAGAGCAGGGCCGGATTTACAAATGGGCAGTTGCTCAGGGCGCCAAATTTCTAGGGGCGCAAAAGACACCGGATTTTTTTAATTGCAGTTTATTTTACCGTAGAATTGGGGCGATCAGCTCTCCCCGAGAAGGAGCCCTCTACCCTTTTTCCTCTCTGACATTCTGAAAAATTGCGTAAAATAACCCCGCCCCAAGGGCGGATCCAGGCAGGGAGCGTACTCCCCCCCCCCGAGAATAATAAATTTACATTCAAAATTACCATTTTTAAGTAAAAGATAAAACTAAACGTACACGTTAAATTTTTAGATTTTGCGCCCCTCATAAATTTTGTTCTGCATCCGCCCTTGCCCTGCCCCAAATCCAAAAAATTGTCGTCAAATAAAATTAACTTAGTCATAGAAAAATACATATATTTTTTATCTTAATAATAATAACTGCATAAGTTGATCATGAATGCCCTCCTACCCTCAAAGATTTTTTTTTTTATTTTTTTTTTTTAGGAAAGAATCGAAGAAATTTTACTCATTTCTTTTACCCAAAAGTGCTCAGATAGCACCTCCCTACTTTTTCCGCGTTGATCGGGGCGAGGGCGGAAAGACGGAATTCTGTGGCAATTCAAACCATGTGTGTTTTCTAAGAGGTCTAAAATGACTTTTTGGACACAGATTACCCAATTTGTTCTAAGATTCCCCACCCCACATCTAAGTAAGGGTATGGAAAGATTTATCTGTTTCTGACATGTCTTCCTTTTGTTTGGATTTTTATGGCGCAAGAGCATCTGGGTTATACTGCGCCACTTTCAAGATAACACTGATACAATGAGTTTGTGGAAGGTACGCAGAACCGTGTGACACGGTTTATATTAGGCTCAATATCAGCCAAAGAAGTAACAGCAATATGACGATTGAAGCGAACAGATTTATTCAATACTACTACCCAGAGGATGTAGACGATAGTCTTTCAAATGAATGTGTCCATTTCAAGGCGTATGTTCAATTAGAAAAGCTGCAGACAATAATAGAGTTCTACTATTATATAAAACTGAACAACCTGCAAAGTACATTTGCAAACCTTGAGATTGTATTACGAATGTTTCTATCCTTGCCAGTCACAACTGTACCGTCATTTGGGGTTACTTTGCTCCAGAAGTGGTAAATCTATTTCGGTGATTTTAATACATGCTTTTGTGACGTACGGTCAAGACGACGCATTTTTTTTGTTGTGAGGGAATGGGTCGCCACATTTCAACAGGTGCCCGATTCGAAAAAGTTTCTAATTAGGTACTAGAATGGTTTAGAAAACTGTGCCTGTAAAGGGTTAAATACACTGACCTCAACTTTTACGTCACGGAGGGCCCTACTTAAAAACAGAGATGAATGTTGGTTAATTACAAATAATGAATTTTATCCTGATGATTGTGAATGAAGTATGAAATTGATCTAAGCTCATTTATCGTATTTATTGACAAAATCGTAAGTTGGGGTAAGATTGTTCCAAAAATAGGGATAGTTTTTTGCTCCAGTTATTTGCTCCAGTGTTTGTTATGGAGCAAAGTATCCCCCTTTCCATTTTTCCCTGACTTAAAAATAAACCTTTTTTTATGGGTTTTTTTTCTGTAACGATATATAGGTACCTATTTATGTTTCATTTTTTTTATTTTTTGACCCTTAGATCAAAATGCCACAAGATTATAAAAGAAAACTGGGAGCACGAAATAACAAAAATTACGAAAGAAGCAGAAGAGAAATTGCATCTCTGCCTTAATTTCATTCATTCCAAATGAGTCAGAGAAAAGCTTCTCTTCACTTTAAAATACCTGGAAGGACAAAAACTCGAAAATCAACACACTAAAGAACCCAAACCACCACCTGTTTTTTCAGAGGAGGAGAACAACTTTGTAAGGTGCATATTAAAGTTGAGCATATACCGTTTTTCGTTGACATCAAGCGACTTAATATTTATTATTTGCGGTTATCTTGAACAACGGGACGAAAAGTTCCTAGGTTCGAAAACAACAGTCCATGATTTCATTTTATCAGTTTTAAAGAGGCACCCAGAATTAAGAATGCGCTTTGCAACCAATATTAAATGAAGTAGTGCTGATATTACCATAAATGAGTTAAAAGATTACATTGAAAATTCTAGGATGAAGAAACTGCAAAGGTTTTTACAATGGCTCAAAGTCTAAAAGCATGTAAATGGCCAAATAATAAAGGTGTCATCGATTACAAATGGTCAGATGTCTTATTTTGTCTATTTCCTCAAAGAGGAAAGCAGTTTACAAAGACTCAGAACTTGATGTGGTCTGTTAAATCACAATTTTTTGAAGACAATTTTATTTTAACTTTTCCTCTTTTGTTTGTTTTGGTCATTTATCGTTGATGTGCAATTGTGGAACTCGGTTCTAGTCTTACTTTAAGTTAAAAGAGCTGTTCGTTATATGTTATTTGCAATTATATTATATTTTTTAATTGTATTTTTTCTTTATAAAGAGCAAAGAATTATAAAAAGTTTTATATCAAGTGGTAAATTTTTCTAGCTTCCTCCAAGTGGTGTAAATTTTATTTGCCATGTCAGTGCATACTGTTATAGGAGATACATTGCTCCCAGTAGTAAAAATAGATGATTTTTCAGTTTTTAAAGAGTGGAGTAAAATGTCCCGACCCAGGGGTAACCTTGCTCCATTTTTCTATAAAAAATTAAATGCTTTTGCTTAATTATTCTACATCATATGCACATTTTTATGTTCCAGAAACCCTAAACTATAAGATGAATAGTTACTCAGAACTTTTATATGCGGTATTCTACGTAAAACTCCATAAAATGTTTTCTGAGAGGATCCGAAAAATTGGAGTAAAATAACCCCAAATTACAATACAGTAGAAAGAGGATTTTCAACTCTTAACAGAGTCAAAAACATGCAAAGATCAGTTTTGAGAGATGAAAAACTTAACAGTCTGATGTTGATGTGCTGTGAAAACGATATTACTCTGAAAACCGACTTTCCAGAGATCGTAAGAAGATTTGCCCAAGAAAAGGCCAGGAAGAAGGCTTTTCTTTAAATGCATGGATTAAAAATTTTATCATCTAAGATATTCATATATTGCCATTTTAAAACTTTAATACTTCAATAAGTGTGCACCGAAATGTGGATAAAGTATAAATGAAACCCCATATGCTCTTACTACTCCTACAAATTCTTTAGTAATTGTAGTTCGAATAACTACATACTATAAAAAAATACATTTAGACATTTTTAAAATTACGTGCCCAATCGCTAAAAGTTTTGCCTATCTGATCTTCATTTGGTTCTAAGAGATTTAGATTTCGGCAACTCCATTTGTAAGAACAATCTACAGTTTGTTATTTGTTTAAATTTTAAATTCAATCCAGTTTGTTTAAGTTGGAAATATTGATAGCTGATTTGTGAAAAATTGATTGATTCTCTTTAAAATGAAAGACCTCCAACCGGCATTTTGGAAAGCGATTGGTAGAAAGGGAGCTCTGCTTTTGTCATCAACATACTTGTATACTTCAAAGATTCTTATATGGAAGTTTGGAGGTCTCCGGCTTCCTGCTTTAACTGTGAGGGGATGTATTTTATTGTCTGCTTAAGCTATTTTTACTGTAGCCGGCGTTTGTTATCCACAGAAAAAAAATAAAAAAGAAGAAACAGAAACGGACCCACACATAAATACAGAGCTTTATTTTCTAATAATCAAGTGCTCTTTAGGCGTTTAGGTCGTAAATTAACTTTAGGAGGGAATGTTGACTAGGAAGTTGAAGACGGTGTGAGAAAGTGTGTGTGGGGGAAACACTGGTCAACAGATTGGAGAGGAAGAGAGATAACAAATACGGGAAGCGATGTTTTGTGGAGAACAGTTATAAAAGGTACATTTAATAAAGAAAAGGATAAGAAATTCATCTTGTTACAGTAATTTCATCGTTAAAACCCGTTAGTTATAACCGATCTTCACTGTATGTGTGTATATATACATGCATATAGGCGTAACTTGAGAGTTAAATATAGTGTGAACTGAGGAAGGGGCAAAAAACAAAAACCCAAAATTGTGTGTAAAATACGATTTTGCCTCTTTTTTAAAAACACTGGGGAGAAACTGCCCCCCTTGCCCCCGAAAGGTTACTCCTATGTGCATGCAGAATAAAACCTTTTCAACATAATCATGAAAAAAAAATATATATATAATACAGCCTGGGATCGGGGTCCACTAAAGTGTAGTTACCATAATATAGCAAAGATTATTACAACCTAGGGATCCCTATTTCATCAGGGCCCATAGACAAATGCAAGTAGGGACGGCTCCTACTACACTAGGGCAGGTCCGTGTTTATAAATAAGCAGGTTGGGCAAGTGGATAGGGTGGCAAATTTGTAGGGTCGCATAAATCTGCGAACTTTCTCTTTTAATTACAATCTATCTACCCTAAAATTGTGTCGATACGCACTCCCCGAAAGCGCCCCTTCACACCTTTTGCCTTCATTTGAAATGAAAATTTCATCTGAAAAAAAAAAAGTCAATCTAACAGCTCTGACCCTAGAACAGAAATAAAAAATTTCATTGTCAAATAAACTAAATTTATTTATAAAAACATCGTTATTATATCTTATCATAATGCACATCCATAAATGCCACACCTTCCCTATCTTGCACTATTTTTCATGGCATTTGAGGGGGCGGAATGACAGAATTTTATTTATTTCTGCTAGTGCGGGGTGGGGAGGAGCATGAGAGTAACTAGCTTCGAAATCTAGGGAACTACTTTTTTTTCTAAGGAACTAAACCATTTTCAAGGGGGCTAACCAATTTTCTAGGGGCAAAACCCTATACCTCAGTGGCAAAAATAATTAGCAGCGCTATACCTAATTAGTAGAAATATACCTAAGTAGCAGAAATTTTCTAAGGCAGGTTATCCCCCTGTAATTACGCCGATGTAGGGGAGTCAAAAATCGTTGTGTCCAGGACGCTTCATACCCTAAATCCGGCCGTAGTGTAGAGAACGCTTACTCAGAGATCTCATAAAGATCGCACTGCTCACTGTAGTCCGGGGTTTGGTTCCCTAGGCCTTAAGAGGTTCGGATTCCTCGGAAAACTGTAGGTCCAGAGATTCGAATTCCTCGGAAAACAGTAGGTCCCGGCGCAGCATGACCATTTTAGTCTTTGAGCCGTAAAACCATAAAGATTTTAGGATTTTTGTGCACTTTAAAAACAAGCATTTTACTATGAAATAACTCGCAAGGTAAACAGATTTTAATAGTATTCAGATTGTTTCGGCAATGAAAACAAAATGTATTTCTTCTGCTGTCTGAAAAAATTGGAAACTTTCGTAGAGATTTTAAGTAATATATCTTATTCATTAAATATTAATGTCTTTTTTTAAACTTTAAAAATAATGCTGGTTGATTGAGTACGTTTATTTATAAAGTACGCATATTAACGGTTGTACAAAAGTGCGATCTTCGATAAACGTTTATAGCGAACGATGATTAGGGCCCGTTCAAGTATTACGTAAGCATATTTCGGGCCATTTTATACTCCCCCCTTATAAAAAAAAAATAAGCAAATGCCTGACCCCTCCTCTTAATGCTTATGTAAGATTTTGGTTCTCTATTTTTTTAATTACTATTATTATAAAACTACATAGGCCTATATTATATATTATTAAATTATATATATGTATTATATATTAAAACTATATATGTATATATATATTAAATTATATATATACATATTATTAAATTATATATAGTATATATTATTAAACTATAAGGGATATAATATTTTTCATTATATTTTTTGATATTACGTTTTAATATTTCTTATGTTGTAAGCAGTGCCGTATTTCCCAATAGGCTATGCTAGGTTATAGACTAGGGCGGCAACTGCAAAGCCGTAATGTGAAGTTTTCAGTTAGGAGTAGTTTTCATTCCACTTGAATTGCTTGCAAAAAATAACAGTAAGTTGTCTGCTAAGCCAGCTCCAACTAAAGTATCTCCCTATGCGTATTTTAATGTTCCTCTTTCATCCCAGCTATTTAACCTTCTTCGTAATCAGTTCTTATTATTTCTCACAGAAAATAAGAATATTTTTTATTTCACTTCTCTGCTGTTAAAAAAAATATATATATAATTTTTTCCCTGTGCAGTAGCACATTTGCATATACCTTATATTGATCCTTAGTGAATTCTAACATAAAAGAAATTCATAACATAACTTTAAAGTACTATATCTTCTGATTACTTATGAAAATGATAACTTACGTAAAAATGCACAAAATGTGAATTTGTATCGCAATGTGTACACTTTAACAAAGGAAATTTTTTGCATTCCTTAAAACCATATTCTTTGTGATCGACTTGAAATGATAAATAAAATGTTACCAAATGACTCAATAGGAACATCAGTGTAATTGCAAGCAAACCAAGGGTACATTAACGTAGGCTTATATTTCTTGAACTCAGTGCCGTATTTTCCAATAGGCTATAGACTAGAGTGGCAAAATTTTATGCACTGAGTCTGATATAACAAAATCAATACTGTATTATATAATCAGATGTTTTGGCAAGAAGAAAGCTAGACGTCATGCTTTCCATTTAAATACCAGTGTTTAATGGGCTTTTATTTATTTTTTGCTAAAATTAAAATTTATTTCAGTAACATTGAATTTGATTTATTATATACCAAGAAGAGATAATACTTCAATATAAGTTAATATTGTTTAATATTTATGTTTCAATTTATGAGTTTATTTTTAAACAAAGTTATTGTCAATACAAACATTTTTGGCGCATATTGAATGTAGCGATTTTTATGTTCTTACCAATGATTGGGAGGGGCTGCAAAAATAGCCTAGGGGAGGCAAAATGTTAAATTCGCCTATGGTTGTAAGTAAATAGTGAATAAGAAGTGGATATGGTAAAATGCATTTATTAGAAACAATGCATTCATTATAATTTAAAAATATCAGATGGGCCATGAGGAGTCTATAAGGTTTCCCTGAGCTAATAAAGTTTGATGGCCAGACACTGGTTTAATTAATTAAATATTTAACTACAATTACGTGCATGAGCGCCGACGGCATAAAAATATTGAGGAGGAGAAGCATATGCCAGTAGAAGGCATTTTGTTTGAAATTGGAAGGGGACATGGAACTCTAATACCAACACGAACATTGTGGTTGACGGCTCCCGTGATTACGTGCATTTTTTCCCTTTTACTCGTAGTGTGGGGTACATCCCAGTATTGTAGTTCTCTCAGGGCGGTTATTACTTCCTGACTATGTGCCGGTTTTATTATTTCCTGTGTCTTACGTAAGCATGGTTCAGACTACCCCCTCTCCGTTGTCAGAAAAATAAGCAAATGTCAAACTCCCCCCTCCCCCAAAGATGCTTACGTAATACTTGAATGGCCCCTTATAGAGAAGGAAATCCTTCGGTTTCTTGGCATTCTTTATAACCGTATTCGACTGTATGTGAAAATTAAATTTCTCCCAGAAGTATGACTTCCTATTCTATCGAAATTTTTGCTGAGGAAATCCTATAAAAACTCTTCACAAATTTTTGGATTGAATGCCCACGAGTTTTAATTCCCATTCGTTAGAAATCGGAAAGTGATGGGATTATAATGCTTTTGTTCCAGAATGCTATTCGTTGTTCAGGTTTTTGTAGAAAAGGCAATGGGTGAACAATAGGATCAAAAAGTTTCTGAAATTGAATAAGTTTAGATGCGATCAATTATGCATTGCAGGAGAAAACCCATTTGAAGGGCGAGCGAATTTCAAGTGTTACCAACTTAACAAAAATATGATGCAATTGTATATAATAAAAATGCAATAATCAATTATTTCATGATGTAGTATTACATACCACGAAAACGAGTAACGGCTCAGGAATACTTTGATGCTGTACAATAATTAGTCCATTTTTTATAACGCACTTTCACAGTAAGTCATACACGACGCTGTACTGCACTGTTATTATGAATAGAGCAGTAATTTTTACGCGGAAAAAATGTAAAATTCGCAGGACGATCGTGGTGAAAGATCTCGAATTTTAAGGCAATTAAAACAAAAACAAAAGAAAAATCGCAGAGGAAATGTACTATTAATATTAAAAGATTCCGGTTTCGAAACAGTACTAAACATTAGCGCTCAATAAGTATTTTGACAAACAGTTTTTGTTGAATTATTTTACTTCCTCTATATTTTATTCTATCTGAATACAAAATACCTTAATAGTGAAATAATATATATTTAAAAATGTATAAAAAAGCATTTATTTCAAAGTTTGTAATAAAAGAAATTAGATTTAATCGAAATCTTGTGGATCATAAGTATTTTGACAAATGTTATTTTTATAGTTCAGACTTGTTTTGACTGATAACCAGCGTTTAAGCTGGCTCAAAACATGCTGTCACAAAAGTGCTAAAATGGGAAAAAAAGTTGTAGCAAAATGCTAAAAAATATTAGTAGCTTTCATTGCTCGAAAAATCGTATCAATGAAATTATTTATATCAACAATGCTTAATAGGTACTGTTAAGAACTTTGAAGAGGAAACGAAAAGGAACAAGAAAAGATCGCTTAAGTGTAAACCAGATATTCTGTAATCGGGGAATCCTGTTTTCAGAGAATAAACTCTGCTTAAAAGTGTCTGTCACATTTTTGAGTTGGGTAAGAATTTTTTTTTTTCGCATTTTCGAGCAACCCTACGCATGTTGTGAAAAATGCGACTGCAGCTTAAACCCTGCTAATAATTTGAAAGTAAAAAACGCATTAGTGTTTAATATTTGGTTGGATAGCCACTGGAAGCAATAAGAGCCGTGCATCTTTTGTCATTGTGCCGATTAAATGTATAATGCGCTCTTGAGGAATATTTATACATTCATGGCACAGCGCATCGAAAAAAGTGTCCTTATTTGTGTGGTTTTGGCATCTGACACGTTTGTCTAGTGCTGCCCACGTGTGCTCGATTGGGTTTAACTCTGGGCTTTGACTAGACTAATTAAACATTTGCACTTTCTTCTGTTTCAAAAAGTTTTTGACATGCTGAGATGTATGTTTTGGGACATTGTCAAGTTGGAAAATCCAACGACCGCGAATTTTCCTCTTGGTATTGGGTAGCATATGATTTTTAAGTATATCACAATATTTCAAGCCATCCATGTTTCCATTAACACGAATTGGAGGTCCTACCACGTGGCGGGAGAAACAACCCCATACCATAACCTTCCTCCACCATGCTTTTTGGTTGGAACTTGATATTTGACAGCATTTCTTTTGTTTGGAAGGCTCTGAACGTACTGAATTCCATCAAATGAGAAAAGATTAAACTTGATTTCATCACTCCAGAGGACAGACGACCAGTTCTTAGTAGTCCAGTTTCGATATTTTTGGGCAAAGCTAAGTCGAGCCTTTCTATTCCTTTCAGATATATCAGAGGCTTCTTACTTGGTCTGCGACCATTTAAATTTGCTTCGTTTAGACGTCTTTTTATGGTAGAAACGTGCGCTTTTACTTCATAATTTTAATGTAAATCATCTTTTATGTCAACAGCAGTTACACGGGGATTAGCTACAGATCATCTTTTGAGGATTTTATCAGTTCTGCTGGGAGTTTTTCGTAGCCGCCCGGACATAGGATTATTGGATGCAGTTCCCCTCTTATTGAAAACTTTATTCCACGCACTTACAAATTATCTGGATAGGTTAAAATCGTGAGCTACATGTGTCTGAGAGTAAACTTCTCTTAAAGCTGCAATTACAGCTGCTTTTTTTTTTTAAGTTTTTAAACCCTTAAGCGTCGCTCTCGTCAATATAACGGGCTGTGGTATCGATCCAGATTTGTCGCCCTCGCTATATTTCCGGGCTGAAGCACTTTAGAAGCTATATAATGAATGGTGGAAAGTATTAATTTATTTTCTTATTTGTCGTCTTATATCTCATTTACAATCTTGTTAACATTTTAATTTCTTGAATGAAAAACAATAGTTAATTTTTGAATGATTTTCTTGAAAAATAAGCGACGCGTAAAGGGTTAAAGTATTCCTTTTCTTTTAGCATGCTGTCACAATCAAAAACAACTAATAGAAGGCTGTTTGCAAAATATAACACAGGATTTAATTAAGTATATCTACCAAAAACAAATTACTAATTAGCCCGTCAAAATACTTTTGAACATTTAATTTTCTTAGTTGAACTCCAAAAAAAGGCAATTACTTACTCAGCGCTGGTTCGTTGTTATTGTAGAGCATGCAGTTTTGCAGTGAATCACAACATATCACTATGCAAGTGAATGCTTTAATATAGATGGCGCTGGCAAACAAAAACTGTTTGTCAAAATACTTATGAGCGCTACTGTAAATAACTGTCACGTTACTGAATAACCATAGTAGGATTTCCTTATCTGTAGGACCAGTGGCGTAGCTAAAGAATTTAGGCCCCCAGTGCTTGTAGAAGGGACCCCAACCC
>QLNU02014384.1:0-14821 GCA_006491805.2 Dysdera silvatica | reverse complement strand
ATATATATATTTTTTTTTTTTAAATTGCTCACAAAGAATAATTTCTCAGTATGTGGTGGGAACAGAACCCACGACCACTTTGTACACGACCAAAGATTCTTCCAACTGAGTTATAGTCGACATGGCAGCGCATATAAAGCTTTACTATAAACGAGTTTAGAAATGGGGCACTGCGTGGACCGTTTTTTCTTTTTTTTAAACAAAACAATGTCACAGAAACGATCGTCCGAAAAGTGGGACTAACGTGTTATCGAAAACGGGAAATTTTTTCTCATTATAGCTTATGATGTGGTAATATTAATAGATTTTTTTATATGACATATTATTACCTTTCACAGGATTAGCACAATTTGGCAAAAGGTCCGCACAGAGAGCCTGATGAGAAAAAATGTCCGGTCTTTAATATCACGTTTGTCCCGCTTTTCGGACGTTTGCTTCTTTGACATTGATTCGGTTTAAAATGCAGTCTATGCGCTACCCCATTTCTAAACTCGTTTATAGGGAAGCTTTATGTGTTCTCACAGAGGGGAGAATGCCAGGTCGCCTATAGCTCAGTTGGAAGAGCGCTTGGCCGTTTACCAAGTGGTAGTGGGTTCGGTTCCTGCCAGGCTCTGTGAAATCATTCTTTGCGAACAATTTATAAAAATATTCTCCGGTGGCTCTGTGTTCCTACCATTTGGCAATTGTGTTATCCCAGTAAAGGGTAATAATATCTCATATGAAAAAAAAAAAAATCATCTAATATTACCTCCTCATCAGCCATGATGAGAAAAAATTTCCCGTCTTTAATTTTATGTTCATAAATTACGTGTTTTGTCATTAACTCTCACCCCCTATTTTTAATCAAAATAGATTTAATCAAGATTTGTTGAGTTTTAAAACCAATGATGTATTTGGTAAAAATGAATAATTATTATCTTTACTTTCAATAGAACAATACTGCCCAATACTTGACTGACTTGTGGACGCTTATAAGAATATATGGTACATAATTGTTATGCATTCATTACTTGTTCTTGTCTAAAAAGCACTGGCGTACGCAGAAAGTTCATAATGGGAGTTACAAACAAACAGCTCCATATATATACACAAAATTTCATCACAATGGCGGGTTACGACCATTGGCGAACGTAACGTAGGGGTGTTGATGGGGATTGTTACCCCCACCCATTGAAATGAAATTTTGTCTATTTAATATAGGAGTATGTGAGTTGCAACTCTGTATGTAACACCCCATTGAGCCTATAACCCCCTTAGGAATTTTCTGCGTACGCCTATGGTTACAACCCCCATCAACCTCCTACGTATGTCAGTGCTGGAAAGAGACATTCTGGACCAGTGTGAACCGACCACGAATGTTCAAAACAATTTTTTAGAATTTATATCATTATATAAAAGAATTCAGGAGGAAATGCTTCAGTCACTTTTATTACATTGCTCCTTTAATGTAATGCAGTGAAATCTCGTTAATGGGGATCGTCATGGGCCGCTGATTTTTATCCATGCAGATAGAAGTTTGCACGAAGAGGAGGAAAAATTTCGGAAGCTAAAATTTTAGGCTATTCTGCAATAACTTACATAGTAGTGCAGTACATAGCGCAAATGAATAAATTACTAAAACAAAATTGTGTGTTATGCACGAATACTCTGGAAGAATTTACAGTGGGACTAAAAAATCAGGACTTACATAGAGTTTAAACTCATTTATGTTTATTAATGCAGTCACAGACGTAGAGTTATGTGGACCCGCGGGGCTCGATCCCTTCCGCCGATAATCTGAAATAAACGACGATTTTACATATACTGTAGTGTATAAGCGTACATAAATGTGCTTGAGCGCCCCCTACCCCTCCCCAATAATTTTGAGAACTGTACGTTGATGAATGCCGTATGAAAATAAAAAAAAATTTGGAGATTGCTTTTGAAAAACAGGCGACCACATTTGGAAAAAGCAATCGTGCTCTCTGCGACACTTCCTGAAGTTTTTCCTGAAAAAGGCTTTTCTTTTTTTTTAAGCACGAAAGATTTGTCCGCATTATCAGAAAAACTGCAGACATTAAGCAAAGCCTTTAACGTTCAATGTATAGTTCGTTCACGAAAAGTGGTTCGATGGTACCGTTAGAAATAACGGGAACTGATGTCACAAACGGCCTAGCCGATTACAGCAGAGGGGAGGACGTCATTTCAGAACTGGTTTTTAGCGAACGTTTGTCCGCGCCAAAAACCAGTTCTGAAATGTCGTTTTCCTCTCTACTGTAATCGGCTAGGCCGTTTGTGACGTCAGCTTCCATAATTTCCAACAGTACCATCGGAATACATTTCGTGAACGAACTATACATATGCCTCAGACGGGGGAAAAGGAATTTTTCCACACTAACAAGAGGTCTGTCTTAAGCGCAGCCGCATTAACGAGATTTCACCGTATTCCGATGCAATGTTATGTATGTAGAGCAGTGTTTCTCAAACATCAGTCGCCCATGAACTAAAGATTGGTAAAATCGTTTGACCGGATCGATGAACGTTTTTGCCCATCTCAAAGATGGAGGCAAAATCGTTACACTGATTCGGTTACTGATCGAGTTTACACATCTCCAGTGGATAGCTAGTCGATAAGCGTGTTTGTTTGTTTTTTTCCCCCGTCATTGTGAGTTGAATCGGAATTAACGGCACATTGGGTTAACACTAGCAGTGTGTCAAATCGTTTAATTACCGAATCAACAAAAGATTCTGCCCATCTCTAATAGGCAGGCAAAGTCATCACACTGATTCAGTTACTGATTGAGTTTGCACATCTTCACCACGCACCACTTTAAACTTTTCTTTCTAACATTTAAACGTCGTTAATAATATCGTCGCGAGATTTTGCTTTTTTTTTCGACAACGGGGGAGGGGTTCTGGAACCATGCTTACGCGTTGCTAAAATAATAGAATTCGTTATTCAACAAAGTGGCACTCACTCTGGACAGAGCTTCGTCACTTGGATGTATAACATACCAGTGAAGATATAAAATACACGCAAACTGCAGTTAACACATTCTGCCTCTCACTGACAAAGGAGCAGTTAGTCTCTGAAACGTCGTAGCGTTTTTTAAACCTAGCCAGTGTCGAAATAACTGTTTATTATTAAATATTTAATTATTTTAAGCAGTGGCTCTCAAACTTACTTCGCTCAGGACCCGCTTCTAGGCTATCTGTGGTTCCCTGACGTTTTAAAATTAGCACATGAAAGTATTATTTACATTTTCTCAAATCCGCTTCTTATTTATTACACACTATTTACTTACAACGTAAGAAATATTAATAGAAATACTTTATAATGTCACCAAAAACGCTATTGACAGGGTATTAAAATTTTTTTAAATGCGATAATTTGTTGTGATTACTCTCTATTTATTAATAAGCATTTAATATTATAGCGAACTTATAAATAAATGCTCAATATTAGAGTAAAAATGTAAATATGCATTCTTATTGCAAAAACTTATAATAAAAAATTAGAGAACCGATATTTTACATAAGCAGAAAAGGGGTGTTAGATCTTTATTTTTTTTCTTATAAGATTGATTGATTGATTGTTTGGCTTTTTTATGGCGCAAGAGCATCTGGGCTATACTGCGCCAAACATGGTAAAATCAAAGACCGTTGTAAAACCCAGTACTTTTTAAAAATTTAAAAACGTGTGTATGGTCAGCATGGTCATTTAAAATGTCAGAGAGTGATGAAGAGTTAAAAGTAAGAGGTGGGGCAAAGTTCAGTAATAGATAGGGTTGAACTTTAATAGTGGCAACTATTTATTTACAATTGATACAAAATAGATACATGTTACCAAGTTTTACTGTCCGCAATATAGTCACCAGTATTGTATACAACCCGTTACCAGCGATGTGGAAGTTGCAGGATACCTTTAGCAACGCCTGTTGCGTTGATAGTTCGAATGGACCGGTCTACTGCCTGAAGAATCTCTGGAACAGTTGTGAAACGAATGTCACAAAGTGGTTGCTTCATCTTAAGAATCGAGTCATTGTCACAAGGACTTAAGTCTGGAGAGTATGGCTCGCCCGTATGCAGCGCAAACTGTGGCTGATTTGTTCGATCGATGGGGCTGGGAAGTGCTATACCATCCACCATACTCCCCGGCCTTAAGTCCTTGTGGCTCTGACTTGCTTCCTACGATGAAGGAACCATTTCGTGGTATTCGCTTCAGAACTGTTCCAGAGATTCTTCAGACAGTAGACCGGTCCATTCGAACTATCAACACAACAGGCGTTGGTAAAGATATCGTACAAATTCCAGATCGATAGCAACGGGTTGTGCACTATGCAGGTGACTACATTTAGGGGCAGTAAAACTTGGTAACATCTATCTATTTTGTATCGATTGTAAATAAATAGTGGCCACTTTTAAAGTTCCAACCCTCGTATATACATAATAATATATGGAGTTGTAGCTCTGTTACCCCCTCCGTATGAACTTTCTGCGTATGTCAATGCAGCTAGCGTATGCAGCTTCCAATAGAAACCAAAGAGTTCCTATGTGGATATGTATATCTAACGAAAGTTTATCTAAATTCTGTAAATTTTTTTAGACGGACATATATTTATCAATGAAAAGTATTTTAGTGTTTGAAGTTTGTAAAAAGTGTTTCGAATCACTCTATATGCACGTATCATCTGTTTTAGTAAGTTAGCTATTACAATAATAACATTTGTAGAACGCGTCTCATTTATACTCTCTATCTTTTTCTTTCTTACTCTCCCTAACCCCCGCCTCTCTAGATTATGTTTTTGTGTATTTATAATCTTAAATACATTTTTTAGACGCAACTCGTTTTATTGCGTCTCGCTTTTATTGTCAGAAGCGAAATATTGCTTGAAACATTACGCTTTTTTCAAATTGGAGGTTTGGGGCAAACCTGAGTCAGGCAAATTTATTGTTTCTATTTTCCCAAAAGCATGCGCTTATTTCGTATGTATCCCACTTCATTAATTAATAAATTAATTAGTAATGCTATTGAACACTTTTTAAACTATAGTCTATTGCAAACATAACTCTTATATGCACCGGGAAACAAAAAAAAATGCACGTGATTCATTTTATTGTGGTAGTCTGGGACCAGACCCGCAATATCTTCGCGAAGAGGCATAGCAATTCAAATATTGGGGGCTTGAAAAACGATCAAGTGATTCGACCCTAAGGAGAATATTGCTATAGTTCATTCGCGGAAAGTTGACCGATGGTAACGGTAGAATTCACGTGAGCTGAAGTCTCAAACGGGATAGTTGATTATAGCAAGGGGTGGGGGGAAACTTCATTTCAGAATTGGTTTTTGACGCAGACAAACGTTTGCTAAAAACCAGTTCTGTAATGACCTAGCCCGTTTGTGACGTCCGCTCCCGTGAATTCTAAAGGTACCATCGGTCAACTTTCCGCGAACGAACTATACTTCGTTATACAATGGGGGAGATTTCCCCCCCTTTTTACGGCACTGTATTTGAGATCTGTCTGTGCGTATCAATTTTTAAATGCACTTACCGCCCTTCTTCATACGTCAATGGATTCAATGTCCCATCTGATTGAGGATTTGAAATTGCGATGAGTAGCTCCACTAAAACGTAAACGAACATTCCGAACGAGAACACCACGTGAATTGCATAGACATGTCGCCACCATTTATTTTCTAAAGGAAAATAAAAAAAAAGTAAAGTAAACTTAAACAACTATTACAACTTCAAAACTGTTTCCAAATAGTCCACTTTAACGTCCATTAAGAGATTGTAAATTGATGTAACTAGCCCCAAATTCTAGAGGAGACTACAGCATTCTAGATTTGGGGTGGCTGTGGCCCTAACCCAACGCTCGGCACATATCATTCAATTGTAATTCTGGATCTTCTATTCTAGCGAGGGTTAGTCTTTCGGGGGGGTTCTTAGCCCCCCTCTAGCTCTCCTATAGTTACAGTCCGTTCACCGAAAATTGACTAATGGTACCCTTAGAATTCACGGGAGTTGACGTCACAAACGGGTTGGTTCATTACAGTAGAGGGAAGGGCGTCATTTCATAACTGGTTTTTCCCCCTCACGTTTGTCTGCGCGAAAACCCGGTTATGAAATCACGCATTTTCCTCTACTGTAATTAACCAACCCTATTTGTGACGTCAACTCCCTTGAATTCTAACGGTACCACTGGTCAATTTTCCACGAAGGACTGTACACCATTTAAGCTATATCAAAGTAGGTGTCTTACGTTTTATGACAGATTATGGATTTCAATTGATTAAGACCTAATTGTAGATCAGTAGTCTAAAATAGAAGGGTTTAAAACAGTGGTGGATTTAGAGAATTGCCGGCCTTAGGCACAATTTCTGTCTCCACTACTTTGCAAAGGAAATAATTTTGGAAATAATTACCCATATCACAGTCATAACTTTTTATCAGAAGAACACAAAGTTTCATCAGGAGATCTCATAACAACAGTTATTTCGACATTGCCGTAAAGTATAAAAACACGACGTTTCGGGAACCCCAACCACGCCTTTAGTTAAGTGAAAGCATTAACTTTTATATGTGAAGGTGATTTTAGACATAATTATTCAGACTGATATTTTAGCCAATAATGTTTTGTAATAACTAATGATCTATCCGTATATAACGGACGAATGTTTTTGGTCCCATCCAATCATCCATAATTTTTATCCGATCGGATATTGCGAACCAAAAGTTCGGTCCCTTGAGGTTCGCCATAGCGGGCAGTTCGACTGTATAACGATGTAAGAATGGAAAAGGCCCATACTCCCGTGTTTCTGAATATGAGTTCATAGGGAAATCGTTAAATTTGTAATTTTAAAAGTTCTGA
Source organism: Dysdera silvatica (assembly GCA_006491805.2). NCBI lineage: Eukaryota > Metazoa > Arthropoda > Arachnida > Araneae > Dysderidae > Dysdera > Dysdera silvatica. The sequence goes on along the minus strand of QLNU02014384.1, from coordinate 7,969 downwards.
AAATATTATTTTTCAAGCTTAGTGGTGGCGCAGTTATAACGCGTTCACCTAGAACGCCTTTAATACGGTTTCGTCTACCAACGGTGGAGTAGTGGGGAGGGGGCGCTTACGGACTAACTGCACACTGTATTCTGGCACAGAGGCTCAGCCAAGATTTTCTTCTGGGGGCGGGATTTGCTGTCAGAAGGGCGCAGTATACTTTTCCTTGAGTTTACTTTCCTCACATGCAAAAAAAAAAAGTATATACCATCGAACCCCGCTATAGCGAACATCGAAGAGCCGGTTCGCTATAGCCAAGGATCATTTATATCCGATTCGATAATGGGTGATTGGCTTGAACTAAACAATTCGTTAGCTGGGTTCGCTATAGTAGGGTTTGACTGCATATATAAAACATGTAAAAAGCATACAACGCTTATCTTGCATTTTTCTTAAAATTTATGAGGAAGCCGTATGTTATTGGAAAATCTATGGAAATTTTTCGTTTGTTCGTGGTGATATTGGGGGGGGTAAAGATTGGTCTAAAAGGACGCTTCAATGGATTTTGAGGCGAGGTTCGAGCCTGCTCCCTCCCCACCCCCCTCTTGGCTTCACTCCTGGTACGGGAGTTGGTTCCTTGGGCTTTAAGAAATTCGAATATCTCGGCAAAATGTAGGCCTATACTGCTACAGTGGTGTAATGTGTATATGGTAAGATATTTATCTATCGTACTATTAAGCCGAATTTGACCCCCGATGGTATTATACAGTCAAACCCCGCAATTACGAACCCGGCTTATAATGAACCTTTGTATATAACAAACGAATTTTTTGGTCCCATTCAATTATCCATTATTTTTATCGGATCGATATAACGAACCCCCGGATACAGTGAACCAAAAGTTCCGTCCTTGAGGTTCGCTATAACGAGGGTCGAGAAGTGTGCATGTGCCTTTTTTTACTTACCGTCCGGATTCCTCGAAAAAAACTAAGTTTCAGCGCAACAATTGTTGATGACTTTTGTTGTCAATCAATCAATCATATCTTTATTCATGCACATCATATAAACATGATCTACAATGGATACGGGATAAAATATACACGTTTAAAGTTCTTGCAACCAAGGCGATTTAAACTCTTTGACGCTCCAGAAAGTATTTTATTATTTCGGTCTTAATTTACTTTTTGGCTTAGTTTCTTTTATGGATGTTGGTATGTAATTTCACAATTCACGCGATTCCATAATAATTAATACTATTTTTACCTATATTTGTTCTGATTTTAATTTTGTTAAGTTCTTTCCTATCTCGTGTTGTAATTGTGAATATTTTCAGTAATTTAGACTGAGTCTAAGTGCTTATTTTCTTTTAATCGTTTATATATGGATATTGCTACATTTAAGTTATGTTTAGTATTTTGTTGTCATATATTAAGTCATCTTTTTGTTTTCTTGACTTAAAGCATAATGTCTGTATTGTTTTATTTATTTTTTTATTTTTTTAAGTTTGTTAATGATAAATTTCCCCACACTATATTCCCGTAATTTAGGTTACTGTAAATTAATACAAAATAAAGATTAATTTTTACGTTTAAAGGTAAGATTTAAATCAGTCTTGTCAAAATTCCGTTAGATCTATTTTTTTTCTATTTCGAATATTTGACTATCCAAATTATCTTGAATTATTATTCCTAGAAATTTAATTGCGTTAACTCTTTCGATGACAGTGTTATTAAATTTTATTTCGTTCGGTTGATTGATTTTTTTTTATTTTTAGTATGGAAGATTATATATTTTGTTTTATCGGTATTAGTTATTAGCTTATTGTCCCCGAACCATTGTTCAAATGAAGATAATTTAACACTTAGATTATTAATTATTTGATTAATTTTATTTCCCTCTTTCAACCAAATTATATCGTCTGCAAATTATAATATTCATTCATCTAGATTTATTATGTCATTAATTGCTATTAAAGAGAACAACTCCTTACTGGTTTTTTTTAAATTAAGTTACTTTTAAGATTTCTATTCTTTATATATATTTTTTTTCGTTTACCTTTTTGATGTTGTTTAAATCGGTTCATAATTGTTTAGTTCATTGATATTATTTATTTCGTATATTTCGAAGTTTTCATTTTTTCTCAATTTAGTTTTACCTTCGGACGTCCATACGAATTTCCAATTATTTTGCTTTTGGAATATTGCCTGGTAAAAACATAAACGTTATTTTTCATTTTAGAGGTGTATGGTTTATGCCCGTCGGGTTCCTATATTAACAAGGGATGTTTACTGCACTTCTTTCGCTGTTCACTGCACTTCGAGATAAGACCTACAGTAGATGATAGTGCTTGACTTCCTAATCACGAATATGTAATCATTTGTCTGCAAAAATGACATGGCAATTTTTTATGAATATTTGAAGTCCAAAAATTACTTTTTTCGCCAGGTTTGATATTTTGTAATCGCACTGTATGTGAGTAAAAACAGGTTTGAAGTCTCTAAAATTATGAAGGATCATCGTATTTAGCGGATAAAAAAAAATTATGTCTCAGCTAATTCAAACCTTATAAAAAAATTAATATGAAAAATGAACTTTTAGCATAGATATTTGGCGAGTTTTGCGACAATTTTGAAGGCTGCGCCAGATTTTAGTTTGAAGTAGTATTTCGTATTACCGCAGCCCATATCAAGTTTCTTTTACATTTCTTTTTCCAAAATATTATCTCATGAGGAAAAGAAGCACATGAATACATATAAGCATGCATACATGAGAATGAAATGAATGAATGAATATATGAGTATTCATATATGAGATGCGTGCATATATGAGTATTCATATATGAGATGCGTGCATATATGAGTATCCATATATGAGATATATGAATAGATGATGTGTATGAATAATGAAAAGTTGCTATATTTACCCAACCTGGATGTGATCATTGCATATCACATGCTATTGCAACCATGGAATTTAAAAAAAAAATTGTGAACAAAACGTAATAGTAGGCTATTTGAAAATGCATTTATTGTAATTAGAAAAAATGTGAACAAAATTTCATGAAATGTAATTCATTTCACGAAGTTATGTAACCATAAATTGTAGATTAATCATTGAATTATGCTCTTCATTTAAAAATGAGAAAAATTAAACTGCGTATATCTCAGGAAAGTCGTGGAAGTGATACAGTACAAAAAAAATGAGTGAAACAAAGCAATTGATCACAGTGGGCACATTTTAAGAATGATAGAGTTCTGCAATTATCTTGGCTACAATTGTTGTATGCAATTTCAAAAGAAATTTCCTCAACATTTTTTAATTTTCCGGTATCATGATCGCTATAACAGCACCTAAACCAAGCATATTGTAACATAGGGCGATATTTTTTAGACTGTAATTGATTGTAAACCAAAGAATGCATTTTCATTATCTCATTTCGATGTCAATATCCATTTCATTGATTGCTATTCTATTGTTTGATTTTTTTTGCAAATTTTCATATTGTCAAAAGAAATAAACATCCAGCGCTTGTGTGAGGTATGTTGCTTCGTGGCGTATTTGCAAGGATATACAATTTTCCGGAAAATCTTTATAAGTGTTTGGGTCTGTACTACCTGTTCATGAGTTTAGTAAAACACAGGATGGAACAAGGGATGGGTTTCATACAACATTCTACCCACTCTTTCATTTTGATTTTGTCCATTTTTGCAGATTTGGATCATGTAATATATGAGTTTGAAGGTTGAAATAAATTCGTTTTGAAACGTTGTTAATCGTTGAACAGTCGGGCCAAATGTTTCCTCAGCTTCTCTTAAACAAAGTAACATTTTCCCTGTCAGTTTCCCACTCGTTGATATTACTATATATGAATATGTTCTACCAAAATTAGACCCTATTAAAGAAAATGCCCGTTTTTCACCTTTATGCGATAGCTGCCTTTAATTTGGAAGAAAATAATTAAAACCACTTTGATCAGAGTTAAAAATCTGTTGGGGGATAATATTAGCAGTAACATTTCTCGTATGCAAAATAAATTCTATGGCACTATCTTCTATATTACCCATATTCTGGGTGTATATTTGAGTGATGTATTTTGTTACTTTCTGCACAACTATTTTGTTTTGGCTCTTAAAATTATCAGAACATTTAAAATCCTCAAATCCTAACTCTTAGGATTTCAGGATCGCCCATCTTTTCATATCTATATCGTGAACAGGTAAATAATTTTCCATAACTTTTGTAAATCTGGCTAACATTTCATTTTTTATTATTTTATACTTTTCTATATTTGTGCCCATATTTGATATATATTTTCTGAACCTCGAAATATAAGTAGGATATTTTACTGTTGGATATCTCCTGTTTGTTTTTTGGAATTTATTTTTTTTACAACTGTCAAAATACTGAACAATTGTTTGCATATTTTCTAAACTGAATTCATTTGCCAATTGATCGCCCTTTACAGTACAGTTATAATATTCATCACCAACTATACTAATATCACTTTCTTCGTCGATGCGGAAATCACAATTCAAAATCTAAACTAATATTTTCACTGATATTGTTATTAAAAATTATGTTTTCGGTTTTTGACAGTACTTCCCGACTTTCCTCAAATTCTTGTTCAGTTATTAATGACGGAAGCGTGTCGTATTTATTAACGACCAACTTCAAAACAGATTGAATTATGTTCACTATATTTTTCATTTTCTCACAATCGGAAACTCGTACAACTATATTGACGTTATACTTGCGGACGAGTTTATATAGTAGCTAGTGGAATGCGAAACTTAAATGTCCCGCCAACTCTCCAAAATTGTCGCCAAATTCGCCAAATATCTATGCTAAAAGTTCATTTTTCATATTAATTTTTTTTATACTATTTAAATTAGCTGAGACATAATTTTTTATTTTTATCCGTTAAATACGATGATCCTTCATAATCTTACCGACTTCAAACTTGTTTTTGCTCACATACAGTGCAATTAAAAAATATCAAACCTGGCGAAAAAAAGTGTCATTTTTGGACTTCAAACATTCATCAAAAATTGTGATATTATTTTAGAAGACAAATAATTCATATTCGTGATCAGGAAGTCAAGCACTATCATCTCCCATAGGTCTGATATCAAAGTGCAGTGAACAGCGGAAGTGGGTTCTCTTGTGAAGCGCATAAGGATTGACTTCTAAGATCTGATTTCGTTTGCTACTCGTCTGACAAACGAAACAAGCTTAAGAAGTACACTTCTTCCTTATTATTTTTCCAATGGGGGTCAATGATATAATGTCGACGCTTCCGTTATTTCCTATCTATAGTATGGCTAGGCTTCAGTCAGACCAAAATCAGCCATATCCTTAAGGGCCTTTTCTTCTATTGTTATCTTAATCTTTCTATTCCTATCTTGTTTTGTTATTTCTTACTCTTTGTAGTAGGTGTTTTTTTCCCCAAAAAAATTACCATTCTAGTCTTCTTTCTCTAATCCTTTTTATGAAATGAGCTGCATGATAAATTTTGCAAAACACTTGGGGAAATGTTGTATATTAGTTCTCAATGGAGTTCGAAAAATTTTTGTATGGCGGTGTACTTTACACTGATCACAAAACGAAGCAAGGGCGAAGCCAGGAGGGGGGGATGCGGGGCCCCCGAGAAAAGTCTCTACATTGATTTTCAAGCTTACCTCCAAAAATATTTTCTAGATCCGCCCTTAAAACCAAGTGACAGGATTGTCATCGGACCATTGGATAGAACCATGTACTGAGATTGAAAGGCAAATTGTGTCACCAAACAGTCAGCACCATTTGTGGAATCCTGTTTATGTTGTTACTTTTGTCGAAAACTAAAGCTAGCAGTGGTGAGAAAAAAATCGTACCTCGGAGCAGTGGCGTATTGAAGGGAGGGCTCAAAACCCCATATGGAATATCAAAACACAGAAACATTTTCTCTAATGCCCCATCGCATGATCATCTTTAAACTATTTAAGCCCCACATAATTTTGAATTGCTACACCACTACCTCAGAGGCAGGTAGATATCCAATAAAAAATGGTTGATTATATACAACTTTATTGTAAAAATGTAAACACACGTACCTAAATATAAGCGATACGCATTAAATATAGTAGGCAAATTTGTAATTTTCGTAGCAATTAAATTTACACATGTATACCAAAACGAAGTTTAAATTCTTATATTAGTCATGACATTTATATATCTATCAATTTCGGGAAAAGTAAATGGAAACAAATTTGTTTAGAATGGAGTTTAAATTAAACTTCAATTGACAATAGTTACATACCTTCCAGTCCAGGGCGAAAAGTTATAATGGCAGTAAGTAACGCTGCTGTTCCATAAAATGGCTAAAAGGAAATTGTAGGCAAATTAATTAAATTTCTTAAATAAATTTGAATTTCTTTTAAATCCTTTGCCATGTTTAAGACATTTGGTTTGTAAAATAGCTAATAAGGGGATTTAATAATTTTTGTAGTTAAGACTAGTTTATTTTGTGTATATGTGTATTATGCCACTATATATTTAATAACTTTTAAAATGATAACTGTTGGTAGCAATGCAGCTCCTATTTATTTTATATATTTCAACTGTTTATATTACTATATATTTAAAAAGATAACTTTAAGTAGAACGGAAATAACAATAGTAACAAGGTATTGCCGTTAATAACAATTATTTTAATTTATATATACGCTCGTTAAATACATCTTTATTAATAACAACAACGTACAAAGATTGACCATAACTCGTAAAATTTTGACGCTGGGCGGAATGTACTAAATAACAAGAAGTGAAGATGAAAACAAATACCATCTGCAAAATTATCAGCAGCGTTTCGAGAACCACTGTTCCCTTCATCAAGCGAAGTGTCAAGGAAGTGTAAGTGCCCAGTATTTATATCCCAACTTCGGGTTCTCCAAAGTTATCTCGCAGTCGAGTTTCCCCTAAGTCTGAATCTCCTAAAAAGTCCCATACTCGGGTCCCCTCCCCCAACCCCTTTGTCTGAATCCGGTTTTCACCATCTATTAGCAAAAGTGCGGTAAGGTCCAGGTATCAATTTTGCAATTTCATTTCCTTACTATGCATTCGGAAAGTCTCCCAGGACTCCAGAAAAAGTCTACAGTAGTGAGAAGTTGCATTTCTATGAAGAATATTTGTACTATTCCAATTAGGAGCGTGACCGCTCTCCCAGGTATGGTATGTTCTGACAGAAGATTAGCCATATCACTCTTCTTCGCAGCACAATGACGTACCTTTTTACGTAAACTGTTTGTACGCGTAACAATTTCCATGATTATTTCGTGCTTATATCATCATCATATTCAACCATTATCTATCCACTGCTGGATGAAGGTCTCTCCAAATGCTTTCCACACAAGTCTATCCTGGGCCATTCGTTTCCACGTCACCCCAACCTGTTTTCTTATTTCATCCACCCATCTAGTTTGAGGACGTTTTCTAGGTCTTCGGTGGTCTCTTGGAATCCAGTTCAGAATTTCTGTTGTCCATCGTTGATCAGTTCTTCTTGCAATATGCCCAGCCCATCGCCATTTCAGCCCTTTTACTTTAACAATGATGTCCTCTACTCTAGTTTGCTCTCTCACCCAAGTGTTTCTTTTTCGATCTCTCCTAGTTATTCCAAGCATGCACCTCTCCATGCTCCTTTGCGTTGTCTGTAACTTTCGTATTGCTCCAACTGTTAGACTCCATGTCTCTGATCCATAAGAGAGGACTGGCAATACACACTGGTTGAAGACCTTTCTTTTTAGACACAAAGGCAATTTCCCCTTCAGGATAAAACTGTTTCTTCCAAATGCACTCCAGCCAAGTTTAATACGTCTGTTGAGTTCTTTCATAATGTTGCCATCCATTGAAATCAGCTGGCCAAGGTAAATATATGAATCAGCAATTTCTAGCTCAGTGTTGTCAACTTGTATTTTTGTTTCCTCTACAAAATTATTGAACATGATCTTAGGATTTT
>QLNU02014383.1:0-20468 GCA_006491805.2 Dysdera silvatica | reverse complement strand
CATATGTACGACATCGTATGGTAATAGGGGAGTTATAACTCCCTCCCCTCTGCGTACGTCAATGATCAAATTGCATCATAATCATCGTTAGATTAAATTTCATCAAAAATTTCATCGGCATCATTAGATCAAATTCCATCATCGCATCATTAGATCAAATTCCATCATCGTCATCATTAGATCAAATTCCATCATCGGCATCATTAGATCAAATTCCACCATCGGCAGCATTAGATCAAATTCCATCATCATTATTAGATCAAATTCCATCATCATTTAGATTTGTGATACATGCTTGAGACTGGCATGCGCAGTGACAAATACATTTCTTCTATGCACGCTGAGTTTTTGTCTCTATATTTTAGGAAAATCAGTTATCTTGGATAATACATTTTGATATTGAAAATTTATGAGTAAAGTTTCATCAGTTATAACATAGTATATCAAGGCCGTAGCCAGGTTTTAATTGCGGGGATGGATTCAAAATTTTTTATAAAATAACGAATAAAGATGTGTCACCTTTATCGTAAAGAAAAACATAAATAGATCAGGTGCGCAAGAAGGGGGAAGGGCTTAGGAGTTCAAGCCCCCACTGTGTATCAAAACATATTGTTTATCTAAGACCGTATCATATGATTTCTTTAAAGCCACTTGAGCCCCCCCCAAATTTTGAATTACTGCCCTACTGAAATAAATCATACAAAAATAAATGAGAAAATATTAATTTTGCCTTCAGGCATCCCTGTAAATTTTAACTTGTAGTTTCGCCATCAAAATTTTATTTTTCAGAATGATCCCCCCCCCCTCTCCTTCTTGTTGAAGAAAATGGTTTCTATTTCTTTTTTTCTTTCTTTAAAGTATTCTCAAATTAATGGTTTGAAAAACGAGACCTTTTGGTCAGGAGTTTGATAATTCAAGGTTTGAAAGTTTTTCTCTCCCCTTTTTAAAAGTTCGACAAATAAATAAATACATGTAGGTACCTTTGCGGTCCTATTACAAATTTTGTTTCGGGGCGCAACCAGTCCTTAAGATTCCACTCTCTAGATACTGGCATATAGTATACCGTATAAATTCGATTTTACGATACCCGATTAAACGATATTCTCGATGTAATGATTGTTTTTATTGGTCCGGATTGATTACATTGAGTCCAGTGTTATATTTTCCTCGGTTTAACGTTTTCTTTCCGCGATTTATGGATAACTTTTCGTCATTAGCTGCGAGTAAAATTTCAGTTAAAAAAAAAATCAACTGCCGTCAAAAAATCAACTTCAATAGTATGAACTCAAATGAAGTGAATGCTAGTTTACGATGTGTAAAGAAGTGTTTGCTGAGTTTTAAAGTCAACGATGACCTTTTCGGTGCATTTGAAAAAATCGAGAAGGTAATGTTGAATGCCAACTTCCAGTAAAAACCAAAATAAACGTCAATCAACGATTTCTTCTCGAAGTAGCGCATATGCACGTACTTGTGTCTTATATTTGTTAAAATTAACACGCATTTTTCAGAACGCTAGTAAGCATTTTTATGATTTTCCTTTTCGGTAATTTCTTATTTCAGTTCCAATCAATAGGGCACCCATGATTTTTACTCGGGGGAAGGCCGAAAATGTAAAAATATTGTTATTTTTTTAATGTAATAGTTGCTACTTTTAACGTATTTTACATGTAAAATTACAGTCCAAAGAAGGGCCCGGAACCCATCGCATCCCATAGGTGCGTCATTGGTTGCGATAAAGGTGTCCCCCCCCGATTAAACGAAATCCCAAATTTAACGATTGTTTTCACTAGTCCCATGAAAATCGTTAAATCGAGGTTAGATTGTTTTTTAATAATCCAAACGCGGGCTTATAACCAAATTCTCAGATTAGCTTACATTACCCACATGGTTTTTCTAAGTCTTTCAAATCATTCTGAAATATAAATTAACTGCTTATGATAAATTAGAGTGGGTATATATTGACTCTTCTATAAGTAAAACACTTACTTCAAAGTCCTGCTTTCATCGGTAAGCTCTTCCCTGGGAAACAAATCATAAGTAATCTTGTTCTGCTGCAGCCTAAGATTCAGGAAATGAATTTATGGCCGGACAACTGAATCCTGTAGTGTTTGCTTTTGGACCTTTGGTCTCCAAGGAAACAATGTTCAACGATCGATGGCGTTACAACATAGTAGCATGATCCTACAAGACGATCCCGGTAGTAATTCATCATTGCAAATGCCACTTGAATAAATAAAGCCGTGACGAGCTAAAAGCATGATGCTATTCTTCCAGTACAAATCGTGTCCATACTGAACATGAACTCGTACACATGATGACCAATATCGTTAAAGTTTCTTTCATCTCGTTTTCGATCTCCAAACGTAACCATTTCAGGGCACTTAAATGCAGTTCATGCTGTTCGCCACAAGAGCTTATATTTTACAGGTTTTACGGAAGTTACATGCGCAATAAAGAATGAATTATATTGCTTGAAATGAGGAAAGATTTGATAACTTCGTCTTATGGCCTATTATACCCATATCGCTAAAGTTTTAAAGTTAAGAGTAAATTTATTCAACCCATATATAAATTGGTTAATGCATGCGATGCCTAATAATTAGGTTATTATATTTGTTTGGTTGGTTTTTTTATGGCGCAAGAGCATCTGGGCTATACTGCGCCGTAATTATATTGGCATACTTACGTTGGGATAACTTTTTTTGCTGATTAGATTAAAAATGAAGAGCAGAAAGCAGAAGCTTACTTACCCTTTTTTTTACTATTATTGTTGTTGTTGCAAAGCTTTCTCCATATGACATCCCATCCCATCCAGATATCATAGGTGTTAGTCTTTGAACTAGTTTTTATTACTCCCGTTGCCGGAGTAGTAACAAGAGCGCTACAAAAGATGTAGCAACAGATAAAATTAATTTATTATACCTACGGAACTTGAGTTACAAAATTTAATAAATGTTACCAATACCTAGGGCCGGACTGGTTACAAGAGGGCGCCAACTAGCTTAAAATGTGGATGCAAGGGCGCTCCAGGCAAAGGGACTGTGCGGGGAGGCCCCGATTCCATAAGCATAGAAACAGGGGTATTGAGTTTGCCACTACTTTTTCTCATATACCTCTGAGTACAGTAATAAAAAAAAAAATCCGAACGCAAGCGATATTTCGGGTTCTAATTGTCGCTCTAAACGCGCTTTAAAAGAGCTAAAATGTGTTTCTGGTCCACGCCAATATTGAGAAACGCATATTGAGCGTTGAATAAGAATGCGGAGGAGACAAAAGGATATGTTTCAAATACCTGTAAGCAGCATCCTTCTCAATAACTTTTTCATATATGTTAAAATATATATGACAGCAAAACTCACTTCTACAGCTGCGAATGCGTGAAAAAATTTAAAAATTTTCAATAATCTTTTCTGCATTTAAAGGAATAGCTCTATCACATGCATGCAACGCTAGTCCTACACAGTGGTGCACCCAGACTATTCCCAAGGGGGGGGGGGCAGTGGTGCAAGGAATTTTTGGTGGGAAAAATGGCCAGGGGTCATATCAATTACGTTTTTTTTTGGGGTTCATTTATCACTATTAAGTTACTACTAATTCTACAGTGCAAGATACTCAAATAATTAAAAATAGTAGTAGATTTTGTTTATACAATTCTACAATGGCCAGCCCCACAAAAATTCACCGTTTTCGTAATAGGTTAAAAATAACTCTATTGCGCAAAACTTGGTTTTGTTTGCCCTCTGTCCACCACTTGATCTATAGAAGCCTTTCTTTGTTTTGTGACGTTTTAAAAACTTATCGGCATTGTGAACTGAATCCTCGCACTGCTCACTGTCGGCTTTACACCGTCAAGTCCGATTACAGTGGTGCCGGGCTCGATCAACTTGGAACTGCGCTGACTGGGGACGTATAGTCTTTAGTGACAAGTCCCGTTTCCAACTGTGTCCTGACGACAACCGCAGACGTGTCTCTAGACGTCCATGGCAATCCTGCCCTTACTATCGCACGCCACACATGCCCACAACAGGGCGTTATGATCTGGGATGCCATCTCCTTTGATAGCCGGACCCCTTTGGTGGTCATTTCTGGCACACTTACAGCACAGCGGTACGTAGACGACATTCTACGACCGGTTGTGTTACCGTTCCTTTTGCGACACCCTGGACTTACGTTTCAACAAGACAATGCCCGGCCGCACACGGCACGTGTTGCTATGAATTGTCTTCAAGCTTACCCAACACTTCCTTGCCTAGCTAGGTCTCCTGATCTCTCTCACATTGGGAACATTTGGGATACTATGGGAAGGCGATTGCAACCATCCTGGAATGTTGACGATTTAGCCAGACAGTCGAAGACAATTTGGCAAGAAATTCCGCAGGACACCATCCGGGATCTTTATCAGTCTATGCCACGCCGGGTGACAGCTTGCATCCAGGCCAGAGGTGGACCAACGCCTTATTGACTTCCTCCTTTTGTAACGGTCAAACTCTGCAATAAATCACTCAATTGTTCTGAAATTTTAATCGTTTATTTTTCTATGAATATTCTTCACATCCACCAATTTTTATCGCAATCGGACTTTTTTTATTATGGAGTGTATATCTGGGATAAATTGCAATAATAATAATATTATTTAATCATATAATTTTATAATTCAATACGTCCGTCGTGTGTTATAATGGATGTATTATACTAAATGCGGCCGTCTGGTTTGTTTGTTTGTTTTTTGGTTTTACGGCTCAAAGACTACAGTGGTCATGCTGCGCCGGGACCTACTGTTTTCCGAGGAATCCGAACCTCTTAAGGCCTAGGGAACCAAACCCCGGACTACAGTGAGCAGTGCGATCTTTATGAGATCTCTGAGTAAGCGTTCTTTTTGCACTGCTGGGAGTCGAACCCGGATTAGCCGCGCAATAGGAGAACGCGTTACCACACTGCGCCACCGCAGGGCCACGGCCATCTGGCTGATGACCTTAACTGGGGCTTATTTTTGAGGCAGTGCTTGTATTACGAGCATCCTAAAAAATCATTCTAAAGCTTATTTTCTGCTTAGGTCTTATTATTTGAGAAACATGATAGTAGAAAAATATTTTTCTACGCTGAAAAGAATAAAGGACTTTTTAAGAACTATCACATTAAATAATCATCTATCAGTACTAGCTATGCTGAGTTTGAAGAGAAGAGCCTAATAGTTAAAATAAAAGACTCGAATGAAAAAGTTACTGCAGTTTCCGTTCTTCAAAATGTCTTTTTGTATAGTTCAAGATACAATTTATTTGCAACATCACCACGTTTTCGGTTGACGAGCACCCACTGCTGCTGCTTGGTGTCGGTAGCAAATAAGCACACACATCACGAAGGATGGGATCGCCTTCTCTAAACGTAAGAAGTGAAAGACAACACATGAAAGACTGACAAGTGGATATGGCAACACACTAGCATTTTTTGTCTCAGTTTAACGGTATTTCACATACACACGAAATTTGTTTATTAACGAATACCTCACAGATAAACTTGTTATAAATATTTTTAATTCATTCCGCATAGTTTTACGCCGTTCTATTGGTTTTAGACTATTACTGATTCTGATTTTCGGAGTAAAATATTTCTTTTGGATTCCTCTAGACATTTGAGAAAATATCATTTTCAATTTTTTAAATAAAAAGGAGCAGTGTTTATTTATTTATTTATTTATTTATTTTAAAAGATGCCGAAATGTAAACCTAACAAATATGGCATTTAAAGAAAACTAGTTACGGAAATTGTATATGATGTTTTTTCTAAATATGCAGCAACTCGCTTTTGTAAAGTGTGCAAAGTTACAATTGCAGCAGCGAAAATATTTACTGTTACACAACATGTTGGAGAAAAACGTATAAGAAATTCTGAACTGATAAAGAAACATTCGTAAGCTTCTCAAGTTTGCGCAGTACATCTCATCAAAACTATATAAAATTTACCATTTTATAAAGATATGTGCGACGTATACAATATTTTGCTATTGAGAAAAAATTATTTCCGGGGGGGGGCTGCCTACATTTCGACGGACAGCTCAGTCCCCTATATTGGCTACGGCTCTGCGTTCCAGTATCAGCAAATATACCATTTGAAAAGTTGAATAATCCCAAATTCAAGCATTTCTCAGAGAAATACATTCGACACGCTATACCTGATGAATCTACACTCCGAGAAAGTTATCTACAGTTGTGCTACGATGAAACAATGGACAAAATAAGGAACCATGTTAAAGGAAAGAAATTATCTGTGTGAATTAAAGAAACAAATTATGATAAATGACGTCTTGTTGTCAACGTCATGATAGGGGAAATTGAACTAGATTATCCTCGTAAAGTATTTTTATTGAATTCGGAGTTACTTGAAAAAAGTTAATCATTCAACCATATGTCAGCTATTTGAGAAATCTTTTAATCTTACGTGGCCACGGAGTGAAACATAACAAGATTTTAATCTATTTAATGGATGCTACACCATAAACAGTTAAAGCTGGAAAGGCAATTAAATGCTTTTATCCAAAGCTAATGCATGTCATTTGCCTTACGTAGGGGTTCTGGGGAAATTCTAACAAATTATCCTGATGTAAACAGACTTGTTTCTAATGTTAAAAATATTTTCTTGAAATAGCTTTATCGTACAGAAGTGTACAAAAAAATGCAAGCACCTAGCTCACTTTGCCATCAAGGCATGTGATAAAAAGTGTTTTTTTTTAGTATCTTAAGTGTTTTATATCCCTTAACATACTTAAGGTTCTGTCTCACTCGTCCTGTGGAGCAGACCGATGCACATTACTAAGATTATATAAGGCATTAATCCGTTCTGAATGAAACTCCGGTTGTCATATCTACGGCTCAGCAGCCCAGTCCTTAATTAAACAACTTGATCCCATACATCATGAGGGTCTACGACTGTGCACTGAGGTCTTTCGGATTTTCCCAGTATATGCTGAAGCCGTGAAACCCCCATTAATTTTACATCGACAACGTTTGGTTCGCAAATATTATTTTAAAACGTTATCATTCAAAGACCATACTGCATCGCCATCACTTATCAGCCTCTTTTCATTTCAGTTTTAATGCTAGTCCCTCATGTATTCCAACCTTTGGCATGAGGTTAGAAAGTTCTGTTAGTGAAGTGAAAATTTCTGTTCAATTTTTTTTTTTTTTTTTTTAATTCAAATTAAGTTTGGAAAAAAAAAGCCCCATAGGTGTACAGTAGGGTGGGCTGAAAAAACTTTTTTTCGAAATCGATCTTGGCATAGCACGGAAAAGTTGCCTAATGGGTCAGTTAGAACACACAAATAATTTCGTCAATTTATCTCAATATCTAGTCGCGACCCTCTGGCATTGAAAAAGTCCAAAAAAGACGAAAAATACACTTTGAAGCCATTTTTTGGGAAATTACTCTTTGGAAATTATTTTTAAAAACCGGCATTGGCACAGTATGGAATGGTTGCCTAATGGGTCAGTTAGAACCCACACAAAATTTCGCCCATTCTGCTCAATATTTAGCCGTGTCCCTCTTGCCTTCAATATGTGCATAAATGTCGCAAAATCGTAACAGATTGGACGTCTCGCTTACGGAGTAACTAATAAATTAGTTTACTTTCACAACTACATCTGATAATTAAATTAATCTAATTATTATTCAATTTTCAAGAAAAAAGTTTAAAATGGTAAAAAAATACTTAATTTTTAAGGCAATTAAATTTAGAAATTTAAAAATAGTTAATAAAATGCCGAGTTTACCATGATAAAACTGCGGACATGAACACGGTTATTAAAATTTAATTATAAAGGAAAAGTTTAATCATTTAATATTTTTTTCATCCCATTCCATTCTTTGTCACTCTCCGGCTTAAAAGAGTAAAATTTCTCTCAACACCAGGCAGCTCTCTACAACTTTCGTTATCTACCAAAGTCACTATTATTTTTAGAATGAAGATAAGATAGACTTCCGCATCCACGCCTGAGTGTTGTGTTATTCGACGTTGTTTTCTGATATGAAAGGGTGATGGAGAAACAAGGAGTTACAAAGAAAACTCGAGCAAGTACAAGCTACCCGTTATTTTGGGCGGGAAAAGCTTTATTTCCCCACGATGCAATTCTTCTCCCCACTTATGAATACGTGATAAGGTGTTATCAGAGCACCAGACTGAAAAATAAAGGGAGAAGGAAGTAAAGAACCTTCTTCTGGAAGCGTGGCAAATGCAGTTGCCAAAAACATTATTCACATCTGGGTACGTACCTCTATTCCTGTTGTATCTGTAAAACGCGTGATTGCCATGATTTTATCCTACAACCATAAATTCAAGACTGTCGTAAAGCCTATAAAGGGTACTGTGCATTCGCCCTCAGTTGGCGCGTGATACCGTTAGCAGACGGGTTAGTCCATTGCAGTTTAGGGAAGGCCGTCTTGGAGGAACTGGTTTTTCCTGCACGGAAAACCAGTTTCGGCGAGACGCCCTTCCCTAAACTGCAATGGGCTAACCTTTCTACTAACGGTATCAGGCGTCAGGTCTGCACGAACGCATAATAAATGTACTCCGTTTTTTAATTCAAAAATACAGGAATTTAAAACAGACGCTGAGAAATTATTCGGCATTTGTACTTGCAATTGCTGTGATCTAGCTTTGTGTACCTGAGGAAAAAACTCGAAAATTCCCAAAAGGGAGTGGCACTTTTTGAATGATCAAAGGACCGTAAGAAAGATGATAATCGGAAATGTTAATATCGCAACAACACAGATATTGCAAAAAAGGGAGGAAAATTACACCGAAAAACCAATAGATGTACTTTTCTAGATAAAAAGGACATATCGCTGCCAAGTACGAGTGGACTTCAAAGGGAAATCCGGAAAGAAATTTTGGAGTGTCAAGACACTTTGGAAGAGGAGGAGTCATCAACCGAAGGGAAAACCGATGACACAAAACTTGAATCAATGAATGCAGATAGAGACTTCCAGTGGACCTAACCCTTAGGGAAAAATACGAATGAAAAAGTGGGACCATCATCATCATCAAGCCAAATGAGGGTACGCATGTCTTGTACTGCATTGGCCACAGATTTAACTGGCATCTCAAGTAGAACCGTGGCCAAAATTACTACATCAGTCCGTACTGATTTTCGTCCAGTTTCACCGGAAAACCCAACGAATGTAGCTGATAAGGACAAGATCAGAAGGGAAGTAAAAAGGGCAAGAAACGAAATCCGAGAAAACTGGTTAGAGGCACTAAAACAGACGCCCATTAAAAGTTTGTATTTTGATGGACGTAAGGATCAGACTCTTAAACAGATAGCAGGTCATCGAGAGAGAAAATCTGAAGAGCACATAGCACTGATATAGGAGTCCGAAGACAAGTACATCGGACACGTGTCGCTAAATTCTAATGCAAATGCGAAAGAAATAGTCAAAACCGTAACGGCCTTCATGGAAGCGCATAATATCGATTTCCAGAGCCTAATGATCATCGGATGCGATGGAAACAACTGTTAATACAGGGTGGAAGGGCGGAGTAATACGTTTATTTGAAACACAAACTGGAAAACCTCTGCAATGGAGCATTTGTTTGCTACATACCACTGAGCTGCCACTAAGGCATTTCATTCAGAAAGTCGACGGCCGCACAAAAGGGCCACATTCCTACTCTGGACCTGTTGATTCACGTTTAACAGAGTTGCGAAAACAATGCAGTAGTCAAATTTAACAAAATTGATACTGTCCTCCAGCATTTGACTGCAAAAGATATCAATGATCTGATCAGTGATCAGCAATACTTATATCGCATCTGCCTTGCTGTAAAAGATGGCAATTGTCCTCCCAATGTGGCTAAGAAAAACCTTGGCAAAACCAGTCACGCACGCTGGCTAACGACGGCAAACGGCCTTTTACGGTTATATATACATTGTTACCGAAAATCCATCCAATAAGCTTCGTATAATCGTAAAGTTTGTGATTCTGGTTTATGCACCCATGTGGTTCGAGATAAAAATAAAACCACAGTGCATGAATGGTGCCCTATATATCTGGAAGATAATTGCTCTCTTAAGACAGTTGCCTAACCATGTCAAGAAAATTACTGACAAAGTAATTTCGAACAAGGCATTCTTTGCCCATCCGGAAAATATACTAGTGGCAATGTTAACTGATTCTCGAAGCCATATCTGGGAATTAGCAGTGAGGTGAATCCGGAACATCAGGAATAAGAAATCCAAACTCATACGCTTTTTCAAACCTCCCGAACTCAACTTTAATGCCGTTGATTATATTGATCTAATCGACTAGTCAAAGTGCACCGTAACAGAGCTACCGCTTACAATGCATATAAAAGATGAGAAATTGGAAGGGATGTGCAAACAAGAACAGGTTCCTATACTAATATTTGAGAAGTTTCCATGTCACACGCAGTCGAGAGATGTGTTAAACGTGTCTAAAGATACAATGGAAGTTTGTACTGCAAGAGACGATTATATACGGGCTAAAATTCAACCAAGTAGAGAACTTCCAACATTTAACAATAAGGGACAGTACTATTCTTAAGCCTAAACATTGTAAGTATTAAGCCTGCTCCTTTTTACTTTATTATATTTCAATTTTTAGATTTCTGAAATTAAATAAGTATTATACTAGTAAATATACTTTTGATTTCTAATATGCATATTTTTTGTTCTTGCGATTTTTGAAATGCCAGGAGGAGCAGCTAGATATTGAGCAAAATGGATAAAATTTTTTGTGTGTTCTAACTGACCCATTAGGCAACCATTCCGTCCCATACCAATGCCGGTTTTTGAAAATAATTTCCGAAAAGTAATTTCCCCAACAATGGCTCCAGAGTGCATTTTTTTGTCTTTTCTTTGACTTGTTCAATGCTAGAGGGGAGCGGCTAGATATTGAGCAAAATGGACAAAATTTTTTGTGGATTTTAACTGATCTATTGGGCAACTTTTGCGCTATGCCAAGATTGATTTCGAAAAAAAATTTTGGCCATTTTTGGCCCACTCTAATGTACAGTTTGCAAGGAAATATGTGCGTTTAAAACAAAAATTGCATGAAAATGCGCCAAACTAATTTTCGTAAACCAACTAAAATTGCATTTTTAAAAACATTGGTAATTTTTTTTTGGAAGGGGGCTCAAACCAAAAAATTTATTTGGGGAGGGGGGCTCAAGCCCCACGGACCCATATAACTCTACGCCTATAATCGCGAAAGAGGTTGGTTGGGCCACCTGTCCTAGCTCATGCACGAAAGTTTATGGCGTGGCTTGGTTGATGCATTTCGAGTTTCGATTTGATCGAAATTCAACGTTTTTTTAATTCTTATACCACCCACTGGGGAAACGTTCAGAAGCATCGAAAATGAAGTCCGTGGGCATGCGCAGTAGAAGGTGAATTTGAGTTGCGAAGGCCCAGTTTCTTTGCCCTCAAAAGAAAGTCACACTCTTATACTACGATTTGGTTCACACGTGTTAAAAGTCAAAGGTCGAAATGCGCGTAAGGATATGTTAGCAGTTCAGTTCATTAGTAATTCGAGGGGTGTAGATGGAGCGTCTAATAGTAAATCTTCATTCTTTAGCTGGTAAATGGTCGTCGGTAGAGTGTGTGTACGAGAAGTGGGATTTAAATCTTGCACAGGAATTAAAATGTTAGCATAGTATGTACGCTATACTCATGTTATTAATTAAATAATTAAAATTAATTACCAAAAGTAAGTAGCTTTTAATTATTTTATTCATTAAATAGTAATCTCTTCCAAAACTTTAAAAATAATATTGGTTGAGTACATTTCTTAACTTTTACATTATACATATTAGATATTAGCGGTTATGTATAAGTACGATTTTTGCTAAACGGTTATATCGTATAACGGTTATAGTGTATAATGACTGTAACGAAGAAACTACTCGGGTCCCCTGATGTTCGTTATAATCAAATTCGGCGGTATATAAGATTCCCGAGCTTAACTCACCTGGCATTTTTGAAAATACATTTTTGTAATTTGTTTCAAAATTGTTGCTTTATGTAAACGTCATGGATTTCTACAATGCGTAATTTTTTTCTTATTTAAAAAAAGTTGCCGGAATTTTTGTGTCTACGGCTCCTCTCACCTCTAAATGATTTTCTACGGCTCCGCTCTACAAAAAATGAACAAAATAATATAAGTTAATTTTTTCCTCAAAAGGCGTAGAAAAAAAATAGTTGCCTTTCTAAGTAAATTTAAAAAGAGAAGAGGTGTGGGATCCAGTAAACTGACATTATGAGGACATTTCTTTGTGTTTTATAGTGCAAGGACAGCAAAAGTCCTGCTGAACCGGAACCTATAATTTTGCCAAGGATCTGAACCCCTGCTTTTAAAGCAGTGGTTCCCAACTGATGGTCCGCGAAGGAGTCCCAAGTGGTCCGCGAGACGTGTCATTATTTAAAAAAATAATTGAAAAAAAAATGTTTATAAAAATCATTATTAAATTTAAAAGTGAAATTGATTGTACATTTGTAGTATTTTACAATCTGATGGAATGTCAGAAAACGGTTCGTATTAAAAGTAATTCGTCTTAAGCGTGTTGGTCTTAACAAGATTCGACTGTACTATCATTAAATTTTGTTCTTTTTCTGTTTATTATTTTTTTCCCCAAAGAACGATTTTACTAACACATTTCTCCCAAAAATGACCCGGTTTCCTTTTTTATTAAGGTCTTGCATTCAACTCATGAAGATTTTGCAAAGTGGTCCGCGAGTACAATTGAAGTGGAAAAGTGGTCCGCGGCTTAAATTGAGTTGGGAGCTACGGTCCTAAAGGAAGCAAATCTCGGTGGGGAACAGAAAAACTGCACAGGTTCTGCAATACCTTTGGGAGTCGAACTCGAGTTAATGACGCGATAGACGAATGCGTTACTATTTCGCCACCGTAAAGCAGTGGAACCAGTGGCGGCTGGTGGGTTATTCAAATGGAGGTTCACCAGTGGCGCAGCTAGTACCTTTGTTCTCCGGAAAAATAAGATTATGGCGCCCGCCCTTTCATTGGCCTCCCTACCACCATCCCAGGCCCTGTGCCCAGTCTGTCCCCCCTAGTTGCGGCCCTGGGTTTACAATACATAAATTACGAAAAGAAATTTTTACAGACCTACGAAACGAAGAGATTAAAATATAGTGTGTTTTCTTGGCGTAAGATTGAACGAACTTGTAATGCATCTAAAAAAAATACACTGTCAAGCTGTTGACGAATACCAAGCATTTCAAGCAAACAGAACTCTAATAGGGAGTTTAAATGGGACTGCAAGTATTCATGATTATTTATTTTTTGAGTTAGATGTGACAGGCCAGCGACACCGTAACTCACCCACCTTCAATCACCACTTTGTTTTGCAAACAAGAGACAGTAAAAACAAAACAGCCTGTTAGTTAATTCACATCCACAAATCCATAGATTTTTCTCATATAATTCGGGTTTTAATTCTCTTTTGAAATCCGTAGTTTTTGATTTCGTCACCTGAATAAGGTCAAGCCTAGTGTTTGCCTAAGAAGTTTTGTTTCTATTTTCCTTTCCAGCGGTAACGTTGAAAATTGTAATTGTTTCAGCTCCGAGACACCTTGCTAAATGCCATTTTAACTATTAACAGATAATAGTACTAGATGATAAATTGGTTTTTATATATGATATATTATTACCCTTCACAGGGTTAGCATAATTGCCAAATGATGGGCACACAGTGCCACCAGGGCGTATATTTTGTAAATTGCTCACAAAAGAAAAAACGATTTCACGGTGACTGGTACCGTTGTGCATGACCCATAACACGTTTTAAAATAATGTTTCCACGCATAATAATAAAATTAGCCATAATAATTAATTAAAAATTAAACTAACCAGATATGTCAAGTAGCAAACAAAGTGAGCCCGGGCAAAAAAACTCAATAAAAACAATGGCGTTATATCTCCCTCACAATGAAAATGTGCGAACGGCACAGTGCTTAAATCACAAGTGCCGTAAGCGGCGAATATCCCACACTCACACCCTCCAATGCCTTCAATGCTAAACTGCTTTCCAAGGTCAGTATTTCCGTTCGCATGCTACTTGCCAAACACTGCTCCTTGCATCCTTGTTAATAAAGTCACCAACCAAATAAAGTAATAATTGACTTACACGTAATAAATTTCGTATTTTATACTATTACAGTTTCGTATTACGTGTTTGAGATCTTATTTTACTTAACTTGTTACATCCTAGTTTTCCTTAATTTTCCTTCGGAGGTCCGTATGCTCATGTGTACCAATGGACGAGCCGCCACTGAGTGGAACTATATTTATCGAGAAATTCGAATCTCTTAGTAGACTAGGGAACCAAACCCAGACTACAGTGAGCAGCTAGTCAGTAAAAAAAATCTTTGTACACCGTTAGGAGCCGAACCACGGATTAACAACACTCGAGGCAAACGTGTTGCACTTGCGCCACAGCAGGGCCGGAGTTAGGAGACAAAAATTAAAATAACATTTATTTTGTAAATACAATGAACTATTAGCCCATGATCAGACGCATATTTTGTAAATCTCTGCAATATACTTTATGACCCGTTTTAAATAGTGATATAGTTTTAGAACCAGATAAGATTAAAATAAAACAAAATAGGCATCTCGCCGAGCAAGCATGGGACGTGCCAAATAGATGTGACAAGAAAAGAATGCATACGTTTTATACATTTTTGTGCAAATAATCCGTCGTATGCGTAGGCGCCGAAAAATTGGATGAAAAATTATTAGGGGTTTCAAAAATTTTAAATCGAATGACCGCAGCATTTTTCAAAGGATTTAAGTGTAATTAAAATTTCATTATCAGATTATCTGATATATACAATAAGATACTTGAAATATTAAAATGAAGCAAATTATAGAAAAATATTTTTTCTCTAGATAATTATTTATTTAATTTATTTTGCTCTTGTAGAAACAAACCATAAAGACTCGCCCCGGGACTTTGTGTGTTAACCATTATTTGGCAATTGTGTTAACCCTGAGAAGGGTAATAATATCTTACAGGAACACATTTAGATTAAAAAAGAAGTCAAATGACGTTGTGCCTATATTTCCGTACGCGTATTTTCCCCACGAGCAAAAATATTTGGAGTTCGGGGAACCCACAACAAAATTATTGAGGGTTTAAAAAGTGTCTCGAACCCACAATGTCGGAGGCACTGGTCGTATGCTTGGTATACTTGCAATGTTTTCTGATTCAACTTCAACCACTTTGAAAACGATAATCTTACCTTAGGAAATAGTGCATTATTTTGTAAAAAAAAATCAATTTAGTGTACAAATTTCGAAAAGAAAAATATTATTTCAGATCGAGCACATAAGATCCTATGTCACCAGTACGAAAAGTTCCCTGCCTTGATCAGTAACAGTCTAAAAGGATCCTGCTTGTGTAATTAGCACATGAATATTTCGCATACCAACATCAGCCAAATTAAAATGCATTCTTGAATGCAATGTCTTCGAAATTTGTTGCTTTTTATTTTCAAAAAGAGTACACCTCAGAATTTTATTAATTTTAATTCTATAATGAAAATAATTTATTGTTAAAAAATATAATGAATCAATCTTGCTCGGTTAGAGTAGCATATGTGCATGAAAGATGGAGAAAATAAATGATTGAAGTAGATAACTATACATGTAATTAAAATTTAAAAATTTTAGGAAAATGGCGAAGGAAAAGAATGAAAGCAAGGGGATCTGGAAAATAAATAAGCGACTCCTTCATGTGAAATTACATTATTTGATGTTTTATGCAGGTGAATATAAAACAATTCTTTATATACCAAATATTATACACACACACGCGCATACGCGCGCACACACACACACACATATATATCCAACGAAGTCGATCTTGTGCTTTTTTGCTACCACTTTGGCCCAATATATTTAATAATTTCATCGACCCATATCGCCTTTTCCTTGGGCGTGCAGTGTCCAGTGGGATCCATTCTAGGATGTTTTTGGTCCATCTGTTGTCAGTTCTTCTAGCAATATGTCCTGTCCATTTCCATTTCAAACTTTTTACCTTCGCAATGATATCATAAACTTTTGTTTGATCTCTTATCCAACTGCGGGTCTGTCGATATCGTCGCGCGATTCCAAGCATCTGCCGCTCCATGTTCCTTTGTACCACTCGTAACTTTCGGATACCTTTTGCAACCAATGCCCATGTCTCACAACCATAGGTCAAGACAGGTAGGATGCATTGATCGAAAACTTTCCTCTGAAAAGAAATAAGGGGCATGTTTTTAAAAATTATTTGTAGCCGGTAGAATGCTTGTCAGCTAAGCTTGATACGACGTTCGATCTCTTGATTTATGTCTCCTTCCATCGTAATTTGTTGACTAAGGTAAATATAATTTTCAGCTTGCTGTATTTCTTCTCCCGAAACAAAGATTTTCTTTTTTTTTGGAAAATTACTTTTCACACATTCACTTACACTTGCACCTAACTTCACTCACACTTAAATTTCACTCACTTTTTTAAATTTAAATCACTCTTAAATTTCGCTTACACTTAACTTCACTCACACTTAAATTTCACTCGCACTTAATTTCACTTGCGCTTAACTCACACTTAACTTCACTCACACTTAACTTCACTCACACTTAAACTCACTCACGCTTAAACTTCAATCGCGCTTAAACTTCACTCGCACTTAACTTCACTCACTCTTAACCTCACCATGTTTAATTTTATTCGTTTACACTTTGGTCAGGAAACTCTTCAAATAGTTCGTAAATACATCAAAACGCACATTAAAGTTATCCGTTTTAAAGAACATCTTCACTTTAATCACACTTGTAAAAAGGAATCTCTTATCCCTTTCACACTTAAAGTTAAACCTCTTGTAAATTCGGCCCTTGGACATCGCATCGCGCATAACACAAGTCTTAAATTTCTTTCCGCTAGAAATTCTCTCTGTCCCCGCGTACTCGCTCAGCTTCAAAATAAAATATCCTTTCTTACTTCCCTTCTAAATACTAAACTTGATTTTCTTACCATGCTCCTAGTTAAATCCGCTATTTGCTCCCAAGAATCTAAAACCCAAGAACATATTCGTCTTACTCATTCACGTAAACTTAACAACCTTAGATCTTCTATTTCAAAACAGTCAAAACTTCTTACAAAAAACTGGATACTAAACCTTTCAAATAAAAATTTCACACCACAACAGCAATTCGTACTATCACTCCGCCTAAATTTCTCACCTGCTCCACTTAAAATTCCTACACCACAGATTCTCGCTTCTATAGAAAATGCCCTATAAAATACTCACACTGGCGAACGCGTTGCAGCTGATATCCGCTGCAGAGTGGCAGGACTCCTTCGGCGTCCAAAACTCCCTGGGGACAACCTAACGCCTATGCAAAGGGTTGCCCTCCGGGAGCTACGGAACGACAAGGACCTTGTCATGCTGCCAGCTGATAAAGGCCGTACTACAGTCGTCTTAAATCGTCCAGACTACTTAAATAAAATTACGTGGGGAGGGACAAAATACTAAAAATATACTATGAGTTTCATTTTTGTATTTAATTTTAATATTTAATAGTGATAATTTTTGTAAGTATTTTTTTTTTCAATAATCTTTTTTAAATAAACGACATGTCTCGCAGGGACCATTTGGGACTCCTTAGTGGACCACGGTCCACCAGTTGGGAACCACTGGTCTAGACGATTCTTAGCTACTCTGTGCACATTATGGGAGCGGAATTGCATCACAAAAAATTCTTCCCTACATTTCTAGAGCACAGCGTTAGTTTCGGTGGCGCAGCTTCGCTTTGGTGAAAAAGGACATATGCTAGTTTCCCTTTTTTTACTATTGCAAGCTTTAGAGGCGGGAGAGTATTATTCTGTGTATGCTTTACTACGATTTTTGGTAGTAGGGATGGGAAGCACCCTCCCCCTAGGGGCTTTTCACGATTGGGGAAAATACTGATTCGCAAAAAATCCCCTTGCATCCGAAAGAAACATAGCGGTCCCCCAAAGCTGCATTTTGGCAACGTTCCAAGATACAAGCCAGGCTTTGCGTATGCTGGAATTCACCCACAGGCACGGTGCTTACAGCTCTCGGATTCAATTTTAAGAGTATATAGAATGAGTTTTAGCGATGGAAGGAGTTTGGCAACCAGATTTCTTATAAACTTTCACCGATACATCTGTATCATGGCCAAAAACAAAATGGGTTTTTCCAATTAAAATTTCCAGAAATTTTAAATCACTATGTACGTTTGGAATGGAAAGTTATTTATAGTTCACACAAATAAAAACATATTTTTAAACTATCTGTTCTATTCTTGCTTTATTGGGGCACTAATACACATTTCATTACCCCTAGTCTAGTGCAATTTTGCTTGAATCTAGCACAGTGTTTCCGGGAACTCCAAACCTGCCAATTGGCCCACAATGACTAGCCACTATGTTGTTTATGGAGTTTTTGGGTTTTTCCTGCTTCTTTACGCCCGTTTTTTCTATTTTTTTATGGTGGATTTTTTTCAATTTTCCTCCCTTCTTCTACCTCCACCCTCTCTCCTTCACATACTTCTCCCTTCCACCTATACCTCACTCTACTTCCCACAGCTCCCCTCCCTCCCTCGTTCCCAAAGCATAAATATATGAGTAATGTCAGTATGATGTCCGTCGATATCCTAATCGGTTTTTGGATTTTTCCTGCTTCTTGATGCCTGTTTTTACAATTTTTTTTTTTTTACGGCCTATTTTTCCGATTTTCCTCCCTTCCTCTACCTACTCCTTCCCCCCTTCCCATACTTCTCCTCCCTTCCTCCTCATACCTCCGTCACTTGCAATTGACCCCTCTTTTATCGCCCACTCAACGTGAAGTCAACGCAAAATGGCGCTGCGCACCACTCCACGAACATTCATGCACATGTGACATCACGCTATGTCACGTAACAACCTACATCTAGTGCATTTTCCAGCCATTTCTAGAGAATAAAGTCAAAACTGGGTAACAAAATCTGTTATCACCCTTTATTAGTATCCTGAACACTGAGTGAACTCACTCCTGAACTAAATAAGTTCTTGATAAAAAATTTGAAAATCACCACATAATCATCATGGGGGGGGGGGATTGAGGTTGGGTATCAAGTTATGGTCAAACTACACATGTATCCCTGTGCTTGTTGCCCAAGGCACAGCAACCTGCCATGGCAACCCTCCTTCGGATTACGTCATCATGCTTTCGCTTCCTGGCGCCATGTTTTCAAGGTAATTACCTGTTACACTGAGTTTACTACCTATTACTCTCTTCAAATTTTTACAAAAAAAACTTTCATCTTTTTGGATCTCCACTTCCTCTTTGTTACGCTGCTACTACATATATTCTGCAGAGTACGAGTCAAACAGCTTTTCAGCGCCGACATTACGATGTTCCACATTCCCCTCATACCTCCTCACCCTTCTTCCTTCCCCCTATACCTTCTGCGAAGTATGAGTCCAACAGCTTTTCATAGCCAACATTGTGATACTCCACATTCCCCTCAACTCCTCCGTTCCTCCTCTCCCCTTTTTTCCTCCATACCTCCTCTAACCTTTTCCCTCCCATACCTCCTCGAACCACTTCCTCTCATACCGCCTCGAACCACTTCCTCTCATACCGCCTCGAACCACTTCCTCTCATACCGCCTCGAACCTCTTCCTACCATACCTCCTCTCCGTCCCAAGCATACTATCGATTCCAATCCGTTACAAAAATAAAAATGTTCGCTCATTATACAGTTACAACTCACAAACCACCACCAGCATGAACAGACGCTATGACACGATGGCGCTACTGAAGAACACACAACCTACTCGATTCTAGTCCATGTATCCAAAACTGCCAATTGGTACTGGCAACACTGGTCACAGTTGGCCGCCTCGTTGTTTACACCATTCTCATCTATCTTTTTCTCCTCCTCCTCCTCCCAATGAGTACTTACTTATTCTGCGCAATCGGATGTTTCCAGCATCTGCAAAGTCACTAGCCACCAGGTTGTGTATGTTGTTTTTGGTAATCCTCTTCCTTCCCTCACATACTTTTCGTCAATCCCCCCTCCATCTTCCCTTGTAAACTTTTCGTCAACCCTCCTCCTCCACCCCTCCCATAATTAATGTTATTCTGCTTCCTCCTCTTCCCCTTCCCTACTTTTCGGGAATCCACCCCTCCCACAATATATATGTGAATCATCCTCCTTTCACCCTACTAATCGTTAATTATTTTCCTCCTCTTCCACTCCCAATCTTATAGGGCAGCCAGATCCTCCTGTCCCCTTTCTGCTAGTCCTCCTCCCCCTTTCCGTTGTTTCGCCTCCCACTCCAAACAGAAAAAACCTTACCACATTTCCTACCCCATTGAAAATCATCTTCAACCCTATGTCCGGCATACGGAATCACCATTATCTTCCTCTTGGGACACTCATACTCGC
>QLNU02014381.1:3362-16002 GCA_006491805.2 Dysdera silvatica | reverse complement strand
TGATGTCACACAGGATAGGGCATCATACGGTGTTTCTCTGTGGCGGTGGTAAGATGTTTATGGAAGTATTGCAGTGATTGGGAAGACGTCAGAACATTTCAATATGGATTTTTTTGCTCAATTGCGGTTGAAAGAGAAGGGGAATGTTGTTGGATTGGTCTGTGGGAGAAGGTTTATTTGGTTTGGAGCAGAAGGGCCTGGTTTGTAAGGTGCACTAGTACGTTAAGCCTAACGTGGATGACTGTGTAGTTGAAGAGGTGAAGTTATCCGATGGATAAAAGTTAGTATTACGTTTTTATTTTGTTCGCTGCACTGAGAAAAAGGAGCGGGAGGAGGAGAAGAGATGGAGAAAAAGAGGGAAAAGCCACCAGGGAGAAACGTTAAGAGGCGAAGGGGATGGAGGTTGGGAGTGGAAAGGGAACAGGAGAAAGGGATTAGAAGGGTAGGGGAGTAGGAAGAGAGGGCCAAGAAAACAGGGGTTGGGAGGGGGAGGAGAAAGAACATGAGGTTAGAGGGGTAGGGGTGAAGGAGAGAGAGCTAAAAGAGGGATAGGAGTGAAGAAGAGAGAGAGAGAGAGGGTAGGGGGTGAAGGCTGGGAGTAGGATGGAGGAAGGAAAGGGGCGGAGCCTGTATTGAGACGTAAGCAACATGGAGGCAAGCCAGGACAAAGTTGCCAAGTGTGTTGGAAACACTTCCCACTAAAAACGAAATGGGACAGTATCTGTACCTGGCGCCTGTAGTTCTTTTGGCCGTGTTTTTGTATTGCAGTGAATTTTATTACTTCTTATAAAGGTTGGTGAGCAATGCTTAGTTAGATTTTTAAACTCCTCTATTCTCGGCACTGCAAATTCTGCTAGATTGCCATATCACGTGAGAGTGATTTTTTTCATAAGGTCCCACAAGGTATCTATTCCTTCATCCCCTAAGCTTTCCCATACTTCTACCGGGATCTGATCCATACCTGTTGCTTTCCCGTTTTTCATTTTCCTAAGCACCATTTCCACTTCATTTCTGCTTATATCCCCCACCTCTCTTTCAATCGCTGTTCCAACATCAAATAACACTCTTGGGTTTTCTTCGTTTAGTAACTTACTAAAATATTGTCTCCATCTTTTCCTAACCCACGATTGTTTTTGTATTATCACTCATCTCTTATCTTTTATCTGCCTAATCATTGTAAAGTCTTTTGACCCTTTATCTCTCACTTTAGCTATTCTTATTAACTGCCTTTCCCCATTTTTTCTTTCCATTTCTTCATATGGGTCTTCCACCGTTTTTGCTATGGCCACAGCTTTCTTTGACTTTATTTGCCAATTTATATGCTTTTTTGTCTTTCACGCTACCTGTCAGGTCCCATCTTTTCTTCATCTCTTTCTTATGTTTTATTGCCGATTTTACTTCTTCGACCACCACCATGTCTCCTTTCCATTTGGTGGTCCTTTTCCTGATGTTTTTCCTAGCACCTCCTCTCCTGTCTTTCTTATAATATAACTATTGAACTTCCACCATTCTTGTAAATCTTCTGCCAACTTTATCTCTTTTAGCACCTTTTCCTTGAACCCCTTCCTCATATTATTCTCCTTCAGTTTCCACCACCTTATCTTCTGTTCTCTCTGCCTTGAATGTTTCATGTATTTCCTAATTGTTAGTTCGAAATCTACTACAAGCAATCTATGCTGTGCCGCAACACTCTCACCACTAATCACCTTTTTTCTTATTTCTTTCAGATGCCTTCTACGACACATAACATAGTCAATCTGGCTAGTTCTATATCCACTTTCATATGTGATCATTTGGTTTTCCTTCTTTTCAAAGAAAGTATTAACAATCGCTAAATAAAGTGCCACCGTATGATCTTTAATCCTTTCTCCTTCATTTTTCTCTCCCACATTCCACTTTGCAAATATTCATCTTTCCTCTCTCTTACTTTTCTCCATGTGTCCATTTAAATCACCCCCAATGAACACTCTGTCATTCCTAGGTATTTCCATTATCACTTGATCTAGATTCTCCCAAAGGTGTCTTTTCCTTCCTCTTTGAATCACGTCTGAGGGGCATATGCAGAAATTGTCATTATTAAAAATCACTAGGGGACTTGGTGTGCACTAGAGCCAAAGTATTTTTTGTGCAATTGTAACACTTACCTGAATCACAGGGACCGAACTGGGGGGGGGACCCAAGACCCTCCCGCTCGTCTCTTCGCAACTCATGCCTGGTTAGATCACATTCGATGTGCGCTGCCTGAATCAGTAAAATGTTGAATTTGTATCGTTTATTTTTACAGTCACGCTTCACAAGCTTGGCGTAATTCTAAGATCACTAAATAAGATTGGGGGCCTTCAAAACATAAAATATAAGTAATATAACTATATACGTAACTACCGAGACGGGTTGAAATTTATGGAAACTTTTAGTCTTCCCACCTTATTCTGAAAGAAGGTAATGGATTCCCATTCGTTGCTTGGAAGTTCAAACAAATGCATTGTGACAGTAATTTACACGTTCATTTGTAACTTAAAAGTCCAAACCGGAAAATCAATGCCACAAATTCACACTTTCAAAGATGACAAACATCCAAAGACTTGCGATTTTTTTATGAACAATTATGATAAAAACTGCTATCATGATTTTTTCCAATCCTTACATTTCTAGGGGAAAAAGTTGCCACTGACGACCCGTTAATAAGTAAGTGTCGAAAATGTTTACAGTATCAAAAATAGCCAGTATATGACAGTGATAATTAAAAGTGAGTTGGCACAAAGCGCTCCTATTTCAGACAACCTATAGAGTGGACTTTTTTTTTTTAACGAAACATTACTAGGGAGATGGGGGATAAAAATAATTGCATTGCAGTTAGGTCACATACCAAAATGTAGCCAAAAAAGTTAAGAACAGTGAAGGCTTTAGGTATCTTTACAGTGACAAGACTCTAGTTACACCGCGTTTACTCATTATGCAGATTATACAGTACTTACGTATTAATGTACCCATTATACTTTCCAGCAGCCATGCAAATAATGATTCAAATCTTACTGGTCCATCAAAAACAACCCTACTTACCGCACATTTCAAAATCCCTTATCTTAAATAATCAAAACGTGAAGTGAATAAACTACCAGCTTCAGTCACAATGTAAAGACAGATTCCATGGAAGGATATTTTGATGTAGAAATAATCCAGTATGCTGACAGCGATGTCCACAACTGTCCTAAACAAATTAGCTATGAGGTGAACTTCTCACATGCCTTATACAACTAGTCTCATATGAAGTGATAGTAAAAGTACTGTTTACACAGAGGCTATTGTGAGATCTAAACCTGATTACGTGAATGCACAAGGAAAATTCCTCAAAAGTTACAAAATACCTTAGTCAAATTTCCGAAATTTTAAAAAAGAAATCCCGGAAACGGCAACTTTAAATTTTCAGAACATAACCACACGTGCTTAACTGATAACTATTAGAAACATGTAAAAGATAGAGCAGTTACATTTATATAAACCTTAAATAACATAACACACACACACATATATATATAAATGAACAAAAACTACTTAACCTTACCACAGAGTAAAAAATTGATTGTATTGTATTTATTTAATCAAATCCACGGAATTAGAGAAAGCATATGTACATACATGCAACTGATTTCCGAAAAAAATCGCCAAACGACCAGGAAAAAACCCCCCAAAAATAGGGTTGCAATGTACCAACTAGTAATATGTATATGCTGAAACACAGTAATGAAGTCCGAATGTTATTTATATTTTTGTGCATGAATTCTTTCATAAATGAAGGTTATAACAAAAACATTGGATTCCTTTTAATAAATATTCCTCTAAATCTAGTTGGCACTAAAATTTAGTCTAGCAGTGTTTCCAAAAACAAGGATCAGAAACAGATTACTTTTGCAACCAATGAAATGAGGGATTCGCGTCTGTCCCGACCGCCTTCGTCGGTTTGAGACTCACTTCGCGGATGTAACAAGAGTTAGTTATTAAGTGAAATGTTTACTTCCAAAAATAGGAAGTCACGTAATACGTGGTTTTTGTGGTGCGGCCACTCTTCTCAGAAAATACCAAATTATGGAAAAGTTGGCCGTCTGTTAGTAGAGGTGGCAATTATGACGGGACTATGGACTAACATCAGAAGGAGTTAAATGGAGTACATTTCGCCAAGCTGAGCTGAAGGAAAGAGTTGAGCTATGGTCATTCACAATAGAATCACGAAACATGTTAATGACTTCGTAACACTCCCTTACGTACCCAAACTTAGCTCCGCCATTGCCAAAGTCCTTCGCCAATCCAAATTCAAAGTTACCTTCTCACCTATTAACAAGATTTTGCCATCCAGACTCAAAGATAACATTGCCACACTTCAACGCTGGGGCGTGTATCAATTTTTTTCCAGTGCGGGCTTTCCTACATCGCACAAACAAAACGTGCCCTCATCCATCGGTTGAAAGAACATCGCCGATACGTCGAGAAAGGTGAGGTGCACAAATCACCCATTGCTGTTCATAGCCACGAACACAACCATCGCTTTAACTTTTTTGACACTCGTATCATCTACCAACCTGATTCATCACTTGAACTGGACTTCGCCGAAGCTTTCTTCATTAACATGTTTCGTGATTCCATTGTGAATGACCACAGTTCAACCTTTTCCTTCAGCTCAGCTTGGCGAAATGTACTCCATCTAATTCCTTTTGATGTTAGTCCATAGTCCCGTCATAATTGCCACCTCTACTAACAGACAGCCAACTTTTCCACAATTTGGTATTTTCTGGGAAGTGTGGCCGTACCACAAAACCACGTATTACATGACTACCTATTTTTGGAAGTCAACATTTCACTTAATAACTCAACTCTTGTTACATCCGCGAATCAACCTCGTTTGTTAACAATATTCCACCGTATTCACTCCCGAAGAAGGGCGAACTTTTATCGCCCGAAACGCGTAGCTTGAACTCAATCTTGACATAAATACGCTTCTAAAACGTTGTTTTGTTGTGTCTTATTTATATTGCGTATTGTTTCGTCGAATATTTCCACGTCTTACTTTTGGTTTCTGCATTTAACTTCTCCAGTTAAGCGCTTAGTCCACCTAGAACGGATCGAGTGTTGTATTTCAATTAGCATAAATGATTGCAGCAGGGCCAGGTTAAACAATACCAGCGGCTAGGGAGAGGAAAATGCACAATGTTAAAGACTGAGACGATTTAACTGTATTCCACGTAGGGAATTTATGCTGGAAAAATTTTAGGGAAGAAGTTGACGTAGTTCTGAATTTTTTCCTGCATTCGACACAAGAATGGCTAAAATCTCACAAACTAAAATTAGAATCATCAGATAAATCCATGATAAAATACAAGGATTAAATGGCAAATAAACAAATACTCAAACGATCACAATCTGATTAAATACAGTCTAACTTCGATTTAATGATATCCTTGATTTAAAGATTGTTTTTATTGGTCCAGATTGAGAATTACATTGAGTCCAGTGTTATATTTTCCTCAATTTAACGATAATTCGTTTAATTCTTTCAATTTAACGATAAGCAGCAAGTAGAATTTCAGTTAGAAAGTAAACTATCGTCAGCAAATCAAGTTCACTTCAGTTCCCTCAATTGAAGCGAATGCTAGTTTGCGGTGTGAATACACCGTAAACTTCGTTTTGACATCAACGATGGTCTTTTCATAGGATTTGAAAAAAAAAAAATCGAAAATGCAATGTTAAATGTCCACTTTCAATATAAACCAAAACGAACTTCAATAAAAGGGTCCTTTTCAAAGTAGTAATTACGTATGCAATTGTATCCTATTTTTATTAAAATTGATACGTATTTTTCAGAACGCTGGTAAGCATTTTTATTATTTTCATTTTCCATGATTTCTAATTTCAGCTCCGATATTCCAACGTACCCATGATTTTTGCTTGGGCGAGGGCCGAAAATGTAAAAAATATTGTTTTTTATTTATTTTTTAAAATTTTAATGTACTTCGTTTGTACAAACTTTAACGTACTATGCATGTCAATTTTTAGCCCAAGGAAGAGTCTGGGATGCGAGATTTGGATTCCTATCCCAATTTTAACATTACGGGGAAATTCGCCAGTCTGATTGGCTGCTATCGAGACCACATGACACTGTATTGGCGAAAGAAAATAAGAGGTAAAAAAAATCACCAAACACGCATTCTATTCCGCCAATAAACGATAAACTCGCGGATAGATTTTATTTTCGTCTCATTTCCGCAATTTGGTCACGCCACAATATGAAGTTTTCAGCGAAAAAATGCTTATGTGAAACATCTAAAGAAATCTGTGCAAAAGCTTTAAAGGTGAATTGCATTGCTGGAATTTGACAGCATTAAAATTAGATTTGGTCATGATGCAAGATGGACTATCTTGCATCATGGACCTGGGACAGGTTTATTTTTAAATTATGGATTGTTTTAAGTTTTAATTTTATTTAAAGTTTGACTTTTAATTTTATTTAAAGCTTCACTTTTAATTTCATTTGAAGTTTCACATTTAATTCACTTAAATTTTCACTTTTAATTTCATTTTTTGAGTTTTAACCTTTAATTGTATTTAACGCTTTACTTTTAATTGTATTTAACGTTTCACTTTTAAATTCATTTAAAGTTTCACTTTTAAATTCATTTAAAGTTTCACTTTTAAATTCATTTAAAGTTTCACTTTTAATTTCATTGAAATTTTCACTTTAAATTTCATTGAAAGTTTCACTTTTAATTTCATTCAAAGTTTCACTTTTGATTTTATGTGAAATTTTAGCTTGATTTTATTTCAATTTTTAAAGGCCCTTATTAACAGTTTTAATTAAAACAACTCATAATTTTAAGCAGCTGGTTTGTTAAACTTATTTTTTTTTTATTTTCCTAGAAAAATAGAAATTTTTATAATTTGAAAAAATAATTTTTGGACCTTTAAATGTTAATGTGAACTGTTTTTCTTTTTATTGATGTAATTGGTTTTATAAAATTATTAGATTAAAGGAATTTTATTATTGATTTTTAAGTAATTATTATTTAATTGATGCTTTCATTAATCAAAAAATAATTTATTTAAATATCCTATGATGTCATAAGCTTTTATATTATGATGTCATAAGCTTTTATATTATGATGTAACAAGCATAGTTAACAGTAACATTACCTATGATGAAAACAAGCTTTTCGTTTGAATTATAAAATATGGAATTAAAATGTTCTGTTACAGAGTATAGTACCTGTGGGATATAAACACGCCCAATGTGATTTTAAGGAAATGGATGGTGGCCAGTTTGTTTGCCGATTTAGAGTAAACCTGTTTTCAAAAGAAGATGCAACACACGGGTTAGAAGAATTTGCGATGTCATCTGAAATGATATTGAAAAAAGCTAAAACCTTTGTAGAAAATACTCAAAATAATGTATATAAGGTTTGTAATCCATTTTTATTTTATTTTGGTATTTAAAATTGTTTGAAGTTTCAGCTACCCTTTAATTTGAGGATACACCATTTTGGGGACCATTCACTTATGTGAAGTTCAAATCTTTTGTACTTAAGAAAAAGATGATTATTAATTTTCAGTTAACCATTAAAAATTAATCAGTCCCCTCTGAAACAAATTCCTAGTTATGGTCTTGCTTTAATCGAACGATTTTCAACCTATCTTTTTTACCATTTAAAGGGTTTGCAATATGGGTATATTCTGGAAGCTTTGCCTCCCCTCCTGGAAATGACCAAGGTTCTGATTTCATATGATTTTAGCCACTTGTTCCAAAAATTTTGTTAGTGTAGAGTTGTCCCCCCTCCTGAAACAAATGTATATCCCGCACTGGTTTTCAAAAGGTACCTGCTTTGATGCGTAACAATACTATTGCTGTAATTTGGGAAGTGGTGTCCCCTCTTCAGATTTTTTTTATCCAATAAAAAGTCCAAGCATCTGGGGTTCTAATGAAACAATAACCCTAAGAACGAGAATGACTAAAGACATCAAGGTACATAATAAGGATTTGATTCCTGATATTTGTACTCTATATATGGTAAACTCTCCCATTAGCGACATTCAAGGGAATGGAGGAAAATGTTATTAAACAGAAAAAGAGGTTGTACGAAAGAGAAATATTTCATTGGGACCGCAAAGTGCTGTCGTTAAACAGAAATGGTCGTTAATTAATATGTTATTGAGAGAAATACACACACACACATATGGCCTGCAAAAGGGTTGCTGGTATCTAACTGGAAGGAGACCCACACGCTGAACGTATGTGACGATGTGTGGAACCGGCCAGGCCAGTAACCTAGTGTCCTACCCCGCCTTCAAGTGGTGCAGGCTGAGCTTTCTATCCAAGAGGCAAATTAATATTTGCTGCACGGATAGAAAGGCGGAAGGGGAGGGCTAATTCACCAACCCGTCTAGCCAGCGTGGTGAAATGATGGCTAATTCCTCCAATATGCTAATACACCAAAAACCATGGCCCCTAGTCTCCAGGTGCTGGAGTGCTCCTGATCAAGGCAGCGGTCAGCGTGGCATGAAAGCAGGGGGTGCTAAGAATCACTGGAATGGCCCAGGCTGCCGTTTGTTATTGACCTTGGCTACGTTTAATGGACGATCCCTTGCTTCTGAAGCAAAACTTCAGGAATTGGAAGAGGAACTAGACAAGATCAAATGGGACATTGTAGGACTCAGTGAAATTAGAAGAAAAGGTGAAGAGTTGGTGGAACTGAAAAGCGGACATTTGTTTTACTATAGAGGAACGGAAACTGGAAGAACAAGTGGTGTTGGCTTCTTAATCAACAAAAGAATTAAAGACTGTCTTCTGGAAGTTGAAAGTACATCAGATCGAGCAGCGAGGCTTGTTGTTCAACTAACCCAGCGATACCAACTTCAAATAGTACAGGTATATGCACCAACATCAAGCCATACCGACGAAGAGGTTGAAGAATTTTATGAAGAAATCAAAGAGTTACACACCAAAGGGAAACAACATATCAAGCTCATCATGGGGGATTTCAATGCAAGAATTGGACAACAGGAACAAGGAGAGACATCGGTTGGTAAATACGGATACGGGGAAAGGAATGAACGTGGCGATCAACTCATCGAATTTGCAGAAGCTGAAAATCTTAGCATCATGAATTCATTTTTTAAGAAGAAACCGCAAAGAAAATGGACATGGAAACACCCAAATGGGGGAACTAGTGAAATTGACTATATCCTGGCAAACAAGAAATCAATTATTGAAGATTGCAGCGTACTGAACAGATTTAATACTGGAAGTGATCATCGAATGGTGAGATGTAAAGTGTGCTTAAATACTAAATTAGAAAGACAGAAGCTCATTAGGAAACAAGTAAGTAAGAGGGTGGATTTAATGAAACTGAAAGTAAATACCGAGGCATTCAAGTTGGAATTAAAAAATCGCTTTTCTGCACTGGAAGGACTTATTGAAGAAATTGATATCTCAGAAGCAAATGAAAACATTGTTAAGACAATAGTTGAAACTGCTGGGGAAATTGGTGGTGTAACCTGTAAAAAGCACAATAGCAAATTATCTGAGAAGACGAAACAGCTCATGAAAAGGCGAAGAGATATGAAGGTGGACAATCAAAATACCAGTTCCAGGATTGAGTACATAGAACTTTGTAAAACTCTGCGCAAAAGCATGAAAGAAGACATAAGAAAATTCAACTGTGAGCTAGTAAGGAAAGCCATTGAAAATAACAAGAGCCTTAGGGTTGTTAAAGGAAGTTTATCTGTTGGGAAGAAACACATCATTGCATTAAAAGGAGAGGATGGCACCGTAACAAGAAATAGGGAAGAAATACTTAGAAGAGTTGAAGAATTCTACAAAAATCTATACGAAAGTAACAGTGGATTAAACGAAGACATTGAAATAGTCGAAGGAACAGCTCCTAAAATCTTAAAAGAAGAAGTTTCATTTGCAATAAAAAATATGAAGAAAGGAAGAGCCCCTGGTGATGATGGTATTACATTAGATATCCTAAAAGAAGCTGGAGAATATGTAGAAGACATACTTGCAAAATTCTTTACCAAATGTCTTAACAGCGGTAACATACCAAACCAATGGGATTCTGCAACAGTAATTCTTTTGCATAAAAAAGGTGATAAAGAGGATTTGAAAAATTACCGACCAATTAGCTTGTTACCTGCTATTTATAAAATCTTCACAAAAGTTCTAACACATCGCCTGCAGAAAAAATTAGATGCAGCTCAACCAAGAGAACAAGCTGGATTTCGAAGTGGATTCAGTACAGTGGACCATATTCAAGTATTAAGAGAATTAATTGAAAGAACACATGAATATGAACTTCCATTGTGTGTTGCATTTATTGACTATGAGAAGGCCTTTGACTCTATTAAAACATCAGCAGTCATCAACTCTTTAAGATCAACAGACATCGAGGATGTGTACATTGACATGGTGAAACGTGTGTATAAAAATGCAAGTGCAAAATTTCGGTTACATAAAGATACCAAAACTATCAAAATTGGTAAAGGTGTGAGGCAGGGAGATACCATTTCTCCAAAACTTTTTACTTCAGCTTTACAGATGATTTTTCAGCTGATAAATTGGAATAACAAGGGAATAAAAATAAATGGTGAATATTTAAATCATCTGCGGTTTGCTGATGACATTGTTATTTTTTCAACGAACCCATCAGAACTCCAAGACATGGTACAGGAGCTCTCAACTAGAAGTAAAGAAGTTGGACTCAAGATGAACCTACAAAAAACTAAGATCATGTTCAATAATTTTGTAGAGGAAACAAAAATACAAGTTGACAACATTGAGCTAGAAATTGCTGATTCATATATTTACCTTGGCCAGCTGATTTCAATGGATGGCAACATTATGAAAGAACTCAACAGACGTATTAAACTTGGCTGGAGTGCATTTGGAAGAAACAGTTTTATCCTGAAGGGGAAATTGCCTTTGTGTCTAAAAAGAAAGGTCTTCAACCAGTGTGTATTGCCAGTCCTCTCTTATGGATCAGAGACATGGAGTCTAACAGTTGGAGCAATACGAAAGTTACAGACAACGCAAAGGAGCATGGAGAGGTGCATGCTTGGAATAACTAGGAGAGATCGAAAAAGAAACACTTGGGTGAGAGAGCAAACTAGAGTAGAGGACATCATTGTTAAAGTAAAAGGACTGAAATGGCGA
The DNA here is from genome assembly GCA_006491805.2 of Dysdera silvatica. Lineage (NCBI taxonomy): Eukaryota > Metazoa > Arthropoda > Arachnida > Araneae > Dysderidae > Dysdera > Dysdera silvatica. The sequence goes on along the minus strand of QLNU02014381.1, from coordinate 4,805 downwards.
TGGGCTGGGCATATTGCAAGAAGAACTGATCAACGATGGACAACAGAAATTCTGAACTGGATTCCAAGAGACCACCGAAGACCTAGAAAACGTCCTCAAACTAGATGGGTGGATGAAATAAGAAAACAGGTTGGGGTGACGTGGAAACGAATGGCCCAGGATAGACTTGTGTGGAAAGCATTTGGAGAGACCTTCATCCAGCAGTGGATAGATAATGGTTGAATATGATGATGATGATATATATATATATATATGTACGCACACGCGAACATATATATATATATATATATATATATGTGTGTGTGTGTGTGTGTGTACAAAATATGTCAGCTGCTGGAATAAACTGAGCCATTTTAAAATGAGATAATTCAGAACTGTGTATCATAGAAAAACAACTCTTATGTTCCAGAAATGTTTTGACTTACAAAACACTACCTGCTTTTGTATTTAATAGCACAGTACGGTATCTCTTCAGAGATCTTTAGTTGCCTTTAAATATCACTGTCAAAAACAGTAGGACTACTTGCATATATACAAACTTTCTCTGGTTTTAAAAATATACATACAAAAGGTTAAACACTGGTAAAATAGCAATGAAAAAGATCACCCAAGCTTTCGGACGCGTCAACAGCAGTCCTTCATCAGGAGTAATGACGATGTTATGTTTCTGTCTCTTTTTATACTTGAAATTTCTGGAAAAAAACCGTCATCAGAGTAGTCCCGCAGAATGGAAAAACCCAGTGGGAACTAATTGGAGGCCTGGAATAGAAATCATGGAAAAACCCAATGGGAACCAATGAGCAACCTATACTGCCAGGCAGTATAACTTAACTCTTGTTACTCTTACTCTTGTAACTCTTACTCTTGTAACTCTTACTCTTGTAACTCTTACTCTTGTAACTCTTACTCTGAAATGGATGGGATTTCCCCAAGATTACGTATCTGATGTTGGGAAAATCCCATATATTTCAGAGTAAAAGTTGTTTGTAAGTTTCTGGAAGTGGTTGTGATGTATTAATGGCTTTCCCATGTAGTTTCTAAGTTTCCCAAGATTCTAAGAAGAGTCTACTATTCTTGTTTGTGATGTGCCGGTGTAGTATTTTTGTTGAGTTCCAGAAACATAACATCGTCATTACTCCTGATGAAGGACTGCTGCTGATGCGTCCGAAAGCTTGAGTGATCTTTTTCATTGCTATTTTACCAGTGTTTAACCATTTTGTGTAATTCCTCTTTGGTACCCTGTATTTTATTTCTATTTAAAAATAAACGTTCGGTGGGGCTTGAACCCACGACTTTCCAATTGCCGGGTAGAGGCTTTACCATCTGAGCTACGAACGACAGTATTTAATCCCTTACGAACATATATAAAGTCTTTACTGAAGCCGTTTATTTTCGAAGAATAAATAGATAGAAAAAATATTTATTTTCTTGCAAACGTTTCAC
>QLNU02014380.1:0-15470 GCA_006491805.2 Dysdera silvatica | reverse complement strand
TGTACATTAATCAATCTCATATTTCTACTCCAAATCGTTAAAAAATTTATAATTTTATTTCGTGCTCATCTCAAACCAGCAACTTCCGTAACTGAAATAAAACGAAACGCCGAAATTTTCCTGTACTATGTACATAGTTTTGAGGAAACACTCCAAACCTGGTAACACTTTACAATTAATGAAAAACGGGGATAAACGCTTTCAAGGAGAAAAGCCTCACGGTTGATAATAAGTCTCACACAAATTTAACCACAATTTAATCTTAGAAATCAACAACTTATTCTTGGGATTCAACAATTTATTCTTGGTATTCAGCAATTTGTTCTTGGAATTCAACAATTTAGTATTGGTTTTCAACATTTTATTCTTGGAATTCAACAATTTGTTCTTTGGAATCAACAAGTCATTCTTGGTATTCAACAATGTATCTTGGAATGCAACAATTTATTCTAATTGAATTCAACAACTTATTCTTGGAATTTTCATGTTAAACTTTAGAAATCTTTGTCCTGTACATTAATCAATCTCATATTTCTACTCCAAATCGTTAAAAAAATTGATAATTTAATTTCGTGCTCACCTCAAACCAGCAACTTCTATAACTGAAATACAACGCCACGCTGAAATTTTCATCTACTATGTACATAGCTTTGAGGAAACACTCCAAACCTGGTAACACTTTACAAATAATGAAAAACGGGGATAAACGCTTTCAAGGAGAAAAGCCTCACGGTTGATAATAAGACTCACACAAATTTATACATTGTAATCTTGGAATTCAACAATTTATTCTTGGAATGCAAAAATTTATTCTTGGAAATCCACAATTTATTCTTGGAATGCAAAAATTTATTCTTGGGAATCAACTATTTGTTCTTGGAATTCAACTATTTATTCTTGGGATTCAACTATTTGTTCTTGGGATTCAACAATTTATTCTTGGTATTCAACAATTTATGCTTGGAATTCAAAAATTTGTTCTTGAAATTCAACAATTCATTCTTGGAATGCAACAATTCATTCTTGGAATGCAACAATTCATTCTTGGAATGCAACAATTGATTCTTGGAATGCAACAATTGATTCTTGGAATTCAACAATTTATCCCTGGAATTCAACAATTCGTTCTTGGAGTTCAAAAATTTGTTCTTGGTATTTAACAATTTATTCTTGGAATGCAACAATTTATTGTTGGAATTCCAAAATTTTCTTCTTGGAATGCAACAATTTATTCTTGGGATTCAAATATTTGTTCTTGGAATTCAACAATTTATTCTTGGTACTCAACAATTTATGCTTGGAATTCAAAAATTTGTTCTTAGAATTCAACAATTGATCCTTGGAATTCAACAATTCATTCTTTGAATTCAACAATTCATTCTTGGAATTCAACAATTTATCCTTGGAATTCAACAATTTGTTCTTGGAATTCAACAATTTATCCTTGGTATTAAACAGTTTATTCTTGGAATTCAACAACTCATTCTTGTTATTCAACAATCTATACTTATAATTCAAAAATTTATTCTTGGAATTCAACAATTTGTTCTTGGAATTCAAGAATTAATTCTTAGAATGCAACAATTTATTCTAATTGAATTCAACAACTTATTCTTGGAATTTTCATGTTAAACTTTAGAAATCTTTGTCCTGTACATTAATCAATCTCATATTTCTACTCCAAATCGTTAAAAAAATTGATAATTTAATTTCGTGCTCACCTCAAACCAGCAACTTCTATAACTGGAATACAACCCCACGCCGAAATTTTCATGTACTATGCACATAGCTTTGAGGAGACACTCCAAACCTGGTAACACTTTACAAATAATGAAAAACGGGGATAATCCCATTCAAGGAGAAAACTCTCACGGTTGATAATAAGTCTCACACAAATTTATACATTTTAATCTTGGAATTCAACAATTTATTCTTGGAATGCAAAAATTTATTCTTGGAAATCCACAATTTATTCTTGGAATGCAACGATTTATTCTTGGGATTCAACTATTTGTTCTTGGAATTCAACAATTTATTCTTGGTATTCAACAATTTATCCTTGGAATTCAACAATTTGTTCTTGGAATTCAACAATTTATTCTTGGAATTCAACTATTTGTTCTTGGAACGCAACAATTTATTCTTGGAATTCAACAATTTATCCTTGGAATTCAACAATTTATTCTTGGTATTCAACAGTTTATGCTTGGAATGCAACAATTTATTGTTGAAATTCAAAAATTTATCCTTCGAATTCAACAATTTGTTCTTGGAATTCAAAAATTTATTCTTGGTGTTCAACAATTTATTCTTGGAATGCAACAATTTGCTCTTGGAATTCAAAAACTCATTCTTGGTATTCAACAATCTATTCTTATAATTCAAAAATTTATTCTTGGAATTCAACAATTTGTTCTTGGAATTCAAGAATTAATTCTTGGGATGCAACAATTTATTCTAATTGAATTCAACAACTTATTCTTGGAATTTTCATGTTAAACTTTAGAAATCTTTGTCCTGTACATTAATCAATCTCATATTTCTACTCCAAATCGTTAAAAAATTTATAATTTTATTTCGTGCTCATCTCAAACCAGCAACTTCCGTAACTGAAATAAAACGAAACGCCGAAATTTTCCTGTACTATGTACATAGTTTTGAGGAAACACTCCAAACCTGGTAACACTTTACAATTAATGAAAAACGGGGATAAACGCTTTCAAGGAGAAAAGCCTCACGGTTGATAATAAGTCTCACACAAATTTATACATTTTAATCTTGGAATTCAACAATTTATTCTTGGAATTCAACAATTTATTCTTGGAATTCAATTTATTCTTGGAATGCACAATTTATTCTTGGAATGCAAAAATTTATTCTTGGGATTCAACAATTTATTCTTGGGATTCAACTATTTGTTCTTGGAATTCAACAATTTATTCTTGGTATTCAACAATTTATGCTTGGAATTCAACAATTCATTCTTGGAATGCAACATTTGATTCTTGGAATGCAACAATTTATTCTTGGTATTCAACAATTTATTCTTGGAATGCAACAATTTATTGTTGGAATTCAACAATTTATCCTTGGAATTCAGCAATTTGTTCTTGGAATTCAACAATTTATCCTTGGTATTAAACAGTTTATCCTTGGAACGCAACAATTTGTTCTTGGAATTCAAAGACTCATTCTTGGTATTCAACAATCTATTCTTATAATTCAAAAATTTATTCTTGGAATTCAACAATTTGTTCTTGGAATTCAAGAATTAATTCTTGGGATGCAACAATTTATTCTAATTGAATTCAACAACTTATTCTTGGAATTTTCATGTTAAACTTTAGAAATCTTTGTCCTGTACATTAATCAATCTCATATTTCTACTCCAAATCGTTAAAAAATTGATAATTTTATTTCGTGCTTATCTCAAACCAGCAACTTCTGTAACTGAAATAAAACGAAACGCCGAAATTTTCATGTACTATGCACATAGCTTTGAGGAAACCCTCCAAACCTGGTAACACTTTACAAATAATGAAAAACGGGGATAACCCCATTCAAGGAGAAAAGTCTCACGGTTGATAAAAAGTCTCACACAAATTTATACAATCTAATCTTGGAATTCAAAAATTTATTCTTGGAATGCAAAAATTTATTCTTGGATTGCAAAAATTTATTCTTGGAAATCCACAATTTATTCTTGGAATGCAACGGTTTATTCTTAGGATTCAACTATTTGTTCTTGGAATTCAACAATTTATTCTTGGTATTCAACAATTTATACTTGGAATTCAAAACCTTGTTCTTAGAATTCAACAATTCATTCTTGGAATTCAACAATTCATTCTTGGAATGCAAGATTTGATTCTTGGAATGCAACAATTTATTCTTGGTATTCAACAATTTATTCTTGGAATTCAACAATTTATTCTTGGAATTCAACAATTTATTCTTGAAATGCAAAAATTTATTCTTGGAAATCCACAATTTATTCTTGGAATGCAACAATTTATTCTTGGGATTCAACAATTTGTTCTTGGAATTAAACAATTGATTCTTGGAATGCAACAATTGATTCTTGGAAATCAACAATTGATTCTTGGAATTTTCATGTTAGACTTTAGAAATCTTTGTCCTGTACATTAATCAGTCTCATATTTCTACTCCAAATCGTTAAAAAATTGATAATTTAATTTCGTGCTCATCTCAAACCAGCAACTTCTGTAACAGAAATAAAACGCCACGCCGAAATTTTCATATACTATGCACATAGCTTTGAGGAAACAGTCCAAACCTGGTAACACTTTACAAATAATGAAAAACGGGGATAACCCCATTCAAGGAGAAAACTCTCACGGTTGATAATAAGTCTCACACAAATTTATACAATCTAATCTTGGAATTCAACAATTTATTCTTGGAATTCGACCATTTATTCTTGGAATTCCACAATTTATCCTTGGAATGCAACAATTTATCCTTGGAATGCAACAATTTATTCTTTTTCGGATTCAACTATTTGTTCTTGGAATTCAACAATTTATTCTTGGGATTCAAGTATTTGTTCTTGGAATTCAACAATTTATTCTTGGTATTCAACAATTTATACTTGGAATTCAAAAATTTGTTCTTGGAATTCAACAATTCATTCTTGGAATTCAACAACTTTGATTCTTGGAAGGCAACAATTGATTCTTGGAACGCAACAATTTATTCTTGGAATTCAACAATTTATCCTTGGAATTCAACAATTTATTCTTGGTATTCAACAGTTTATGCTTGGAATGCAACAATTTATTGTTGAAATTCAAAAATTTATCCTTCGAATTCAACAATTTGTTCTTGGAATTCAAAAATTTATTCTTGGTGTTCAACAATTTATTCTTGGAATGCAACAATTTGCTCTTGGAATTCAAAAACTCATTCTTGGTATTCAACAATCTATTCTTATAATTCAAAAATTTATTCTTGGAATTCAACAATTTGTTCTTGGAATTCAAGAATTAATTCTTGGAATGCAACAATTTATTCTAATTGAATTCAACAACTTATTCTTGGAATTTTCATGTTAAACTTTAGAAACCTTTGTCCTGTATATTAATCAATCTCATATTTCTACTCCAAATCGTTAAAAAATTGATAATTTTATTTCGTGCTTATCTCAAACCAGCAACTTCTGTAACTGAAATAAAACGAAACGCCGAAATTTTCCTGTACTATGTACATAGTTTTGAGGAAACACTCCAAACCTGGTAACACTTTACAAATAATGAAAAACGGGGATAAACGCTTTCAAGGAGAAAAGCCTCACGGTTGATAATAAGTCTCACACAAATTTATACATTTTAATCTTGGAATTCAACAATTTATTCTTAAAATGCGAAAATTTATTCTTGGAAATCCACAATTTATTCTTGGAATGCAAAAATTTATTCTTGGGATTCAACTATTTGTTCTTGGAATTCAACAATTTATTCTTGGGATTCAACTATTTGTTCTTGGAATTCAACAATTTATTCTTGGTATTCAACAATTTATACTTGGAATTCAAAAATTTGTTCTTGGAATTCAACAATTCATTCTTGAAATTCAACAATTCATTCTTGGAAGGCAACAATTGATTCCTGGAATGCAAAAATTCATTCTTGGAATGCAACAATTTATCCTTGGAATTCAACAATTTGTTTTTGCAATTCAACAATTTATCCTTGGTATTCAACAATTTGTTCTTGGAATTCAAGAATTGATTCTTGGAATTCAAGAATTGATTCTTGGAATGCAACAATTTATTCCTGGAATTCAACAACTTATTCTTGGAATTTTCATGTTAAACTTTAGAAATCTTTGTCCTGTACATTAATCAATCTCATATTTCTACTCCAAATCGTTAAAAAATTGATAATTTAATTTCGTGCCTACCTCAAACCAGCAACTTCTATAACTGAAATACAACGCCACGCCGAAATTTTCATCTACTATGTACATAGCTTTGAGGAAACACTCCAAACCTGGTAACACTTTACAAATAATGAAAAACGGGGATAAACGCTTTCAAGGAGAAAAGCCTCACGGTTGATAATAAGACTCACACAAATTTATACATTGTAATCTTGGAATTCAACAATTTATTCTTGGAATGCAAAAATTTATTCTTGGAAATCCACAATTTATTCTTGGAATGCAAAAATTTATTCTTGGGAATCAACTATTTGTTCTTGGAATTCAACTATTTATTCTTGGGATTCAACTATTTGTTCTTGGAATTCAACAATTTATTCTTGGTATTCAACAATTTATTCTTGGAATTCAACTATTTGTTCTTGGAATTCAACAATTTATTCTTGGTATTCAACAATTTATTCTTGGAATTCAAAAATTTGTTCTTGGAATTCAACAATTCATTCTTGGAATTCAACAACTCATTCTTGGAATGCAAAAATTGATTCTTGGAATGCAACAATTTATTCTTGAATTCAACAATTTATGCTTGGAATGTTCATGTGAACTTTAGAAATCTCTGTCCTGTACATTAATCAATCTCATATTTCTACTCCAAATCGTTAAAAAATTGATAATTTTATTTCGTGCTCATCTCAAACCAGCAACTTCTGTAACTGAAATAAAACGAAACGCCGAAATTTTCCTGTACTATGTACATAGTTTTGAGGAAACACTCCAAACCTGGTAACACTTTACAAATAATGAAAAACGGGGATAAACGCTTTCAAGGAGAAAAGCCTCACGGTTGATAATAAGTCTCACACAAATTTATACATTTTAATCTTGGAATTCAACAATTTATTCCTGGAATGCAAAAATTTATTCTTGGAATGAAAAAATTTATTCTTGGAATTCCACAATTTATTCTTAGAATGGAACAATTTATTCTTGGGATTCAAATATTTGTTCTTGGAATTCAACAATTTATTCTTAGTATTCAACAATTTATGCTTGGAATGCAACAATTGATTGTTGGAATTCAACAATTCATCCTTGGAATTCAATAATTTGTTCTTGAAATTCAACAATTTAGCATTGGTATTCAACAATTTATTCTTGGAATGCAACAATTTGTTCTTGGAATTCAACAAGTCATTCTTGGTATTCAACAATTTATTCTTGGAGTTCAAAAATTTATTCTTGGAATTCAACAATTTGTTCTTGGAATTCAACAATTGATTCTTGGATTGCAACAATTTATTCTTGGAATTCAATAACTTATTCTTGGGATTTTCATGTTAAACTTTAAAAATCTTCGTCCTATACATTAATCAATCTCATATTTCTACTGCAAATCGTTAAAAAATTGATAATTTAATTTCGTGCTCACCTCAAACCAGCAACTTCTATAACTGAAATACAACGCCACGCCGAAATTTTCATCTACTATGTACATAGCTTTGAGGAAACACTCCAAACCGGGTAACACTTTACAAATAATGAAAAACGGGGATAAACGCTTTCAAGGAGAAAAGCCTCACGGTTGATAATAAGTCTCACACAAATTTATACATTTTAATCTTGGAATTCAACAATTTATTCTTGAAATGCAAAAATTTATTCTTGGAAATCCACAATTTATTCTTGGAATGCAACAATTTATTCTTGGGATACAACTATTTGTTCTTGGAATTCAACAATTTATTCTTGGAATTCAACAATTTATCCTTGGAATTCAACAATTTGTTCTTGGAATTCAACAATTTATTCTTGGAATTCAACTATTTGTTCTTGGAATTCAACAATTTATTCTTGGAATTCAACAATTCATTCTTGGAATTCAACAACTCATTCTTGGAATGCAAAAATTGATTCTTGGAATGCAACAATTTATTCTTGAATTCAACAATTTATGCTTGGAATGTTCATGTGAACTTTAGAAATCTCTGTCCTGTACATTAATCAATCTCATATTTCTACTCCAAATCGTTAAAAAATTGATAATTTTATTTCGTGCTCATCTCAAACCAGCAACTTCTGTAACTGAAATAAAACGAAACGCCGAAATTTTCCTGTACTATGTACATAGTTTTGAGGAAACACTCCAAACCTGGTAACACTTTACAAATAATGAAAAACGGGGATAAACGCTTTCAAGGAGAAAAGCCTCACGGTTGATAATAAGTCTCACACAAATTTATACAATTTATTCTTGGAATGCAACAATTTGTTCTTGGAATTCAACAAGTCATTCTTGGTATTCAACAATTTATTCTTGGAGTTCAAAAATTTATTCTTGGAATTCAACAATTTGTTCTTGGAATTCAACAATTGATTCTTGGATTGCAACAATTTATTCTTGGAATTCAATAACTTATTCTTGGGATTTTCATGTTAAACTTTAAAAATCTTCGTCCTATACATTAATCAATCTCATATTTCTACTGCAAATCGTTAAAAAATTGATAATTTAATTTCGTGCTCACCTCAAACCAGCAACTTCTATAACTGAAATACAACGCCACGCCGAAATTTTCATCTACTATGTACATAGCTTTGAGGAAACACTCCAAACCGGGTAACACTTTACAAATAATGAAAAACGGGGATAAAGTCTTTCAAGGAGATAATTCTCGCACAAATTTATACATTTTAATCTTGGAATTCAACAATTTATTCATGGAATGCAAAAATTTATTCTTGGGATTAAACTATTTGTTCTTGGAATTCAACAATTTATTCTTGGTATTCAACAATTTATGCTTGGAATTCAAAAATTTGTTCTTGGAATTCAACAATTCGTTCTTGGAATTCAACAATTGATTCTTGGAACGCAACAATTGATTCTTGGAACGCAACAATTTATTCTTGGAATTCAACAATTTATCCTTGGAATTCAACAATTTATTCTTGGTATTCAACAGTTTATGCTTGGAATGCAACAATTTATTGTTGAAATTCAAAAATTTATCCTTCGAATTCAACAATTTGTTCTTGGAATTCAAAAATTTATTCTTGGTGTTCAACAATTTATTCTTGGAATGCAACAATTTGCTCTTGGAATTCAAAAACTCATTCTTGGTATTCAACAATCTATTCTTATAATTCAAAAATTTATTCTTGGAATTCAACAATTTGTTCTTGGAATTCAAGAATTAATTCTTGGAATGCAACAATTTATTCTAATTGAATTCAACAACTTATTCTTGGAATTTTCATGTTAAACTTTAGAAATCTTTGTCCTGTACATTAATCAATCTCATATTTCTACTCCAAATCGTTAAAAAATTGATAATTTTATTTCGTGCTTATCTCAAACCAGCAACTTCTGTAACTGAAATAAAACGAAACGCCGAAATTTTCATGTACTATGCACATAGCTTTGAGGAAACCCTCCAAACCTGGTAACACTTTACAAATAATGAAAAACGGGGATAACCCCATTCAAGGAGAAAAGTCTCACGGTTGATAATAAGTCTCACACAAATTTATACAATCTAATCTTGGAATTCAAAAATTTATTCTTGGAATGCAAAAATTTATTCTTGGAATGCAAAAATTTATTCTTGGAATGCAAAAATTTATTCTTGGAATTCCACAATTTATTCTTAGAATGCAACAATTTATTCTTGGGATTCCACAATTTATCCTTGGAATGCAACAATTTATTCTTCGGGGTCAACTATTTGTTCTTGGAATTCAACAATTTGTTCTTGGTATTCAACAATTTATCCTTTTAATTCAACAATTTGTTCTTGGAATTCAAAAATTTATTCTTGGTATTCAACGATTTGTTCTTGGAAATCAACAATTTGTTCTTGGAATTCAAAAATTTATTCTTGGTATTCAACGATTTGTTCTTGGAAATCAACAATTTGTTCTTGGAATTCAAAAATTTATTCTTGGTATTCAACGATTTATTCTTGGAAATCAACAATTTGTTCTTGGTATTCAACAATTTGTTCTTTGAATTCAAAAATTTATTCTTGGAATTCAACAATTTGTTCTTGGAATTGAACAATTGGTTCTTGGAATGCAACAATTTATTCTTGGAATTCAACAATTTATTCTTGGAATGTTCATGTTAAACTTTAGAAATCTTTGTCCTGTACATTAATCGATCTCATATTTCTACTCCAAATCGTTAAAAAAATTTATAATTTAATTTCGTGCTCACCTTAAACCAGCAACTTATATAACTGAAATACAACGCCACGCCGAAATTTTCATCTACTATGTACATAGCTTTGAGGAAACACTCCAAACCTGGTAACACTTTACAAATAATGAAAAACGGGGATAAACGCTTTCAAGGAGAAAAGCCTCACGGTTGATAATAAGTCTCACACTGGTATACAATTTAATCTTAGAAATCAACAACATTCTTGGAATTCAAAAATTTATTCTTGGTATTCAACGATTTGTTCTTGGAAATCAACAATTTGTTCTTGGAATTCAAAAATTTATTCTTGGTATTCAACGATTTATTCTTGGAAATCAACAATTTGTTCTTGGTATTCAACAATTTGTTCTTTGAATTCAAAAATTTATTCTTGGAATTCAACAATTTGTTCTTGGAATTGAACAATTGGTTCTTGGAATGCAACAATTTATTCTTGGAATTCAACAATTTATTCTTGGAATGTTCATGTTAAACTTTAGAAATCTGTGTCCTGTACATTAATCAATCTCATATTTCTACTCCAAATAGTTAAAAATTGGATAATTTAATTTCGTGCCCACCTCAAGCCAGAAACTTCTATAACTGAAATACAATGCCACGCAGAAATTTTCCTGTACTATGTACATAGCTTTGAGGAAACACTCCAAACCTGGTAACACTTTACAAATAATGAAAAACGGGGATAAACGCTTACAAGGAGAAAAGTCTCACGGTTGATAATAAGTCTCACAGAAATTTATTCAATTTATTCTTGGAAATCCACAATTTATTCTTGGAATTCAACAATTTATTCTTGGAATGCAAAAATTTATTCTTGGAAATCCACAATTTATTCTTGGAATGCAAAAATTTATTCTTGGGATTCAACAATTTATTCTTGGGATTCAACTATTTGTTCTTGGAATTCAACAATTTATTCTTGGTATTCAACAATTTATTCTTGGAATTCAACAATTCATTCTTGGAATTCAACATTCATTCTTGGAATTCAACAACTCATTCTTGGAATGCAAAAATTGATTCTAGGAATGCAACAATTTATTCTTGAATTCAACAATTTATGCTTGGAATGTGCATGTGAACTTTAGAAATCTCTGTCCTGTACATTAATCAATCTCATATTTCTACTCCAAATCGTTAAAAAATTGATAATTTTATTTCGTGCTTATCTCAAACCAGCAACTTCTGTAACTGAAATAAAACGAAACGCCGAAATTTTCATGTACTATGCACATAGCTTTGAGGAAACCCTCCAAACCTGGTAACACTTTACAAATAATGAAAAACGGGGATAACCCCATTCAAGGAGAAAAGTCTCACGGTTGATAAAAAGTCTCACACAAATTTTTACAATCTAATCTTGGAATTCAAAAATTTATTCTTGGAATGCAAAAATTTATTCTTGGAAATCCACAATTTATTCTTGGAATGCAACGGTTTATTCTTAGGATTCAACTATTTGTTCTTGGAATTCAACAATTTATTCTTGGTATTCAACAATTTATACTTGGAATTCAAAACCTTGTTCTTAGAATTCTACAATTCATTCTTGGAATTCAACAATTCATTCTTGGAATGCAAGATTTGATTCTTGGAATGCAACAATTTATTCTTGGTATTCAACAATTTATTCTTGGAATGCAACAATTTATTGTTGGAATTCAACAATTTATCCTTGGAATTCAACAATTTGTTCTTGGAATTCAAAAATTTATCATTGGTATCCAACAATTTATTCTTGGAATGCAACAATTTGTTCTTGGAATTCAACAACTCATTCTTGGTATTCAACAATCTATTCTTATAATTCAAAAATTTATTCTTGGAATTCAACAATTTGTTCTTGGAATTCAAGAATTAATTCTTGGAATGCAACAATTTATTCTAATTGAATTCAACAACTTATTCTTGGAATTTTCATGTTAAACTTTAGAAATCTTTGTCCTGTACATTAATCAATCTCATATTTCTACTCCAAATCGTTAAAAAATTTATAATTTTATTTCGTGCTCATCTCAAACCAGCAACTTCTGTAACTGAAATAAAACGAAACGCCGAAATTTTCCTGTACTATGTACATAGTTTTGAGGAAACACTCCAAACCTGGTAACACTTTACAAATAATGAAAAACGGGGATAAACGCTTTCAAGGAGAAAAGCCTCACGGTTGATAATAATTCTCACACAAATTTATACATTTTAATCTTGGAATTCAACAATTTATTCTTGAAATGCAAAAATTTATTCTTGGAAATCCACAATTTATTCTTGGAATGCAACAATTTATTCTTGCGATACAACTATTTGTTCTTGGAATTCAACAATCTATTCTTGGTATTCAACAATTCATTCTTGGAATGCAACAATTTATTGTTGGAATTCAACAATTTATCCTTGGAACTCAACAATTTGTTCTTGGAATTCAAAAATTTATCATTGGTATCCAACAATTTATTCTTGGAATGCAACAATTTGTTCTTGGAATTCAACAACTCATTCTTGGTATTCAACAATTTATTCTTATAATTCAAAAATTTATTCTTGGAATTCAAGAATTAATTCTTGGAATGCAACAATTTATTCTTGGAATTCGACAACTTATTCTTGGAATTTTCATGTTAAACTTTAGAAATCTTCGTCCTGTACATTAATCAATCTCATATTTCTACTCCAAATCGTTAAAAAATTGATAATTTAATTTCGTGCTCACCTCAAACCAGCAACTTTTATAAATGAAATACAACGCCACGCCGAAATTTTCATGTTCTATGCAAATAGCTTTGAGGAAACACTACAAACCTGGTAACACTTTGCAAATAATGAAAAACGGGGATAAATCCTTTCAAGGAGAAAAGCCTCACGGTTGATAATAAGTCTCACACAAATTTATACAATTTAATCTTGAATTCTACAATTTATTCTTGGAATGCAACAATTTATTCTTGGGATTAAACTATTTGTTCTTGGAATTCAACTATTTTTTCTTGGAATTCAACTATTTGTTCTTGGAATTCAACAATTTATTCTTGGTATTCAACAATTTATGCTTGGAATTCAAAAATTTGTTCTTGGAATTCAACAATTCATTCTTGGAAGGCAACAATTCATTCCTGGAATGCAACAATTCATTCTTGGAATGCAACAATTTATCCTTGGAATTCAACAATTTATCCTTGGTATTCAACAATTTGTTCTTGGAATTCAAGAATTGATTCTTGGTATGCAACAATTTATTCTTGAAATTAAACAACTTATTCTTGGAATTTTCATGTTAAACATTAGAAATCTTTGTCCCGTACATTAATCAATCTCATATTTATACTCCAAATCGTTAAAAAATTTATAATTTAATTTCGTGCTCATCTCAAACCAGCAACTTCTGTAACTGAAATAAAACGAAACGCCGAAATTTTCATGTACTATGTACATAGCTTTGAGGAAACACTCCAAACCTGGTAACACTTTACAAATAATGAAAAATGGGGATAAACCCTTTCAAGGAGAAAAGTCTCACGGTTGATAAGTCTCACACAATTTATATAATTTATTCTTGGAATTCAACAATTTATTCTTAGAATTCAACAATTTATTCTTGGAATTCAACAATTTATTCTTGGAATTCAAAAATTTATTCCTAGAATTCAACAATTTATTCTTGGTATTCAACAATTTATTCTTGGTATTCAACAATTTATTCTTGGAATGCAACAATTTATCCTTGGGATTCAACTATTTATTCTTGGTATTCAACAATTTATTCTTGGAATTCAACAATTTATTCTTGGTATTCAACAATTTATCCTTGGAATTCAAAAATATATTCTTGGAATTCAACAATTTATTCTTGGAATTCAACAATTTATTCTTGGAATTCAACAATTTGTTCTTGGAATTCAACAATTTATCCTTGGAATTCAACAATTTGTTCTTGGAATTCAAAAATTTAGTCTTGGAATTCAACAATTTATTCTTGGAATTCAACAATTTATCCTTGGAATTCAACAATTTATCCTTGGAATGTTAATGTTAAACTTTAGAATTCCTTGTCCTAAATATTAGTCAATCTCATATTTGTACTCCAAATCGTTAAAAAATTAGTAATTTAATTTCGTGCTCATCTCAAACCAGCAACTTCTTTAACTTAAATACAACGCCGCGCCGAAATTTTCATGTACTTAGCTTTGAGGAAACGTTTCAAAACTGATAACACTTTCCAGATAACGAAACACGAGGATAAACGCTTTCAAGGAGAAAAGTCTCACGGTTGATAATAAGTCTCACAAGGTTTATTCAATTATTCTGGAATTGAAAAATTTATTCTTGGAATTCAACAATTTGTTCTTGGAATTCAATAGTTTGTTCTTGGAATTCAACAATTTGTTCTTGGAATTCAACAATTTATTCTTGGAATTCAGAACAATTTATTCTTGGAATGTTGATGTTAATTTTAATGATTATCTGCGTATAATTCTTCGAAAGAAGGCAATCCATTTCCTACTGTGCCCTGCGGTGGCGCAGTGTGGTAACGCGTTCTCCTATTGCGCGGCTAATCCGGGTTCGACTCCCAGCAGTGCAAAGAACGCTTACTCAGAGATCTCATAAAGATCGCACTGCTCACTGTAGTCCGGGGTTTGGTTCCCTAGGCCTTAAGAGGTTCGGATTCCTCGGAAAACAGTAGGTCCCGGCGCAGCATGACCACTGTAGTCTTTGAGCCGTAAAACCAAAAAACAAACAAACAAAGCATTTCCTACGTATAAAGATACTTTTCATTGTTATTTTAAATAGTATTCTTTAAATAAAAGTATCAGCAAGAAAAAAAATTAGAGCTATGAAAATTAAAAGGTGTTGAAAAGCCTAATCGGATTCAAGCCGTGTGATCGACTCCAAGATGGGCGTTGTCTTCCCACGACATTGCCGTGCGTTATGATATTAGGTAATGCAGAAAGTTCATAAGGGAGGTGTGCTGGTATAAGTCTCCAAATGACATTACGGAGCTACAATCCTTCCATATATATATATATATACTATAAGCAGAAAATTGCATCTTAATAGAAGTTTATGGCACCATCAATCCCCCACAAAGCACGTCAGTGAGTAATGACACACGCAAACGCAAAATTAACATCAGGAACACTTAATGGATTTTACCCAAAGCTTCCTTTAGCTTGAAACCTCGACATGGGACACAGTCTAGCCACTATCTGAATATCTAGGTTTGATTAATTAAATCCCCTAAGGACTGTATTTCTCCCAGTCTGTGCACATTTCTTGAGCAAGTATCAGGACACTGAATCTTGTTCTTCACCATGTCTGATAGGAATGGATATCCGGTGGGTTCGAGATC